>LBNU01005933.1:3191-37410 GCA_014162995.1 Artemisia annua | reverse complement strand
TAAAGGGAACAAAAGGCAATTGGCAAACTAGGGGAATCCTAAAACACTACGGGAAACAAATATAGGTATCGGGAATCTTAAATTACAATCTAAAACAAACACGTAACGTTTATTTAAAAATAAACGTCACGCGCAAGATAAAACGTGAAATTTAAACACGAAAGGTCCTACGAGTCTACAAACAATTTTCTTACGCACTAAAAGACAAAAGAAAATTTTGGAAAAAAGAAAATTAATTTTTTAAGAAAAATCCTAATTATTATTAATTAAATACTAATTAAACTAAATTAAATCAAAATAAATATTAAAACTATTTAAATAAATCTGAAAATTTTCTGGAAATTAACTTAAACTAAAACAGATTTAAGAAAAATAAAAAACTTAAAAGAAACAGCTACAATAAGCTGTAATAAGCTAAACAGCTTATATAAGCTTAAAGAATTGTCACTACTATAAGAATAAAAGATGGAGTAATAAACATTGAGAAGACCCTAGGGCAGATGGTAGCAGAGTGTGTGCTTGTGTTTGTTTGAGGCTGAGGTCCCAGGTTCGACCCCAACTTTTTGCAAAGAGTATATTTTTTTTTTAGTTTTCTTCTTTTCTGCTTGCACAAGCACAATTCCAACTTACAACTTTAACCCTTTTCTTGAAAACAGATTTCACAAACATAAAATCTTAAACCAACTCTTGAATTTAAAACAGATTTGAGATTCAAAATGGATTTCAAATTTTTCTTTGTTTTCTTTTATTTGACTGCCAACCAAACCACAACTCAAGTGAATAAGCTTAAACAAACTAATGCAAACAGAAGCTAAACAATAACAACAACAAAATCAGAAACAACAACAAGAATTTGAGCAATCAAGAACAACAAGAACAACAACCAAGAACATAAACAGTGGCCACTCAAAGTGCTCAAAGACTGAAATGAGCAGTCAAGCTCATACAAGCTTATGAGAACTTATAGACACTACAACAGTAATGCATAATGGAAATTAGCATCAATTGACAACAGCAAGAACAAGAATAACAACAACATTCAACAAAATCCAGATTTTATGAATCAAGAGAAGCTTAAGTAGCAACAGCCATGGTAACCTAGGGCAAGTTATGAGGCTCACAATTAAGCTACTCAATAAGTAATATGGACAAACAAAAGCACAAACATGATCTCAACCTGGGAGACTTCACAAAACCCCAACAATCAAGGAAAATGGGCCAATACTGAGCAAGCTATGGTCAAAAGAAAAATGGGTCATATTGGTAAAACTGGGTGCAGGGCAGACAAAGGTTCACAGAGGCAACTTCAAGGTCAAATTCAAATGGCCAAATGACCTTCAAATTGAAAATTTCTTTTTGTTTTTGATAAACAACCAACCAAAGATTAATAAACAACAAAAACTTTGTAATTTCACCCAAAAATGAACCCTAGGGATTCAATTGAAATCTGTCCCATTTTTATGCACATGAAACTTTGACTTTTGAAATTTATGAACTAATTGACTTTGGTGAGATTTGTTTGATAACTTCTGATTAATAATGGTAAATGAAACTTAAATAAAGCTAAATTAGGCTACCTAGACTAATTTTAAAGTGAATGCAAGATCTTGGAAACCAAAATTCACAACAGTTGGACTGTTAAAGAAATGAGCATGTACTTTTGACTTTCTTTGTAAAATTGAACAAGGTAAAGTTTGTTTGGAGTTGATTACTGCCTAAGTGATTAGTCTAAGCAAGATTGAACCANGACTTTTGAATTTTGAGCAATGTTTTGACTTTGTTGAATTTTCACTGCCCCTCAGTGGTTGATTAAGTTATGAAAACCTTAAATGAAAACACTCTAACCTCACTTAACAATTACTAAACTTAATTCAAGCTTATGCTTCTCCAATAATCCAACAGTTAAGCTGTTTTGATCTTAGAATATGATTTTTTGACTTTTCTGAGAAAATACCATGAACAAGACTTGAAATAGATTGATTAGATCCTAGGTAAACTATTAGAACCAAATACACCCCTAAGGAAGCAACTAGTGCAGCAAGAGGGCTCAAACCAAACACCCCTTTATGTTAACTGAATTTAAGAATTTTCAAGCAAACCTCTATTTAACTAAACAAGTTTAATTAATTAAACTATATTATGATAAAATATACTAAGAAAAGCAGAAAACAACAGTTGTAAATAGCAAACAACAACTAATGTAAAATTATGATCAAAAGAACCTACTTGACATCCAAGGATTTAAGAAATCTGAGAACTCAGGATCAAGAACAACCTATGCACCTCCCATGAGGTTCTAAACCACATTCAGCATCAATTCTGCACTGCTTCTACTGTTCTTCTTCTTCTTTCTTCTTCTTTTTGTATTTTTGTGATTTTCTTTATATTTTTTTTTTCTTTTCTGAGTTCTTTGAATTTGAAGCTCAAAAAACTTCTAAACAACTTAAGTAAGACTTATAGAATAATTTGAACATAAGTAGAAGTAACTAACAACACTTTGCAAAATTTAAGAAATTTGAATAAAAATCGAATTACTTGAAAACTGAATGAAACTTAGATTAAATTAAAGGAATTGCATTACAATGTAAAACTGAACATAAGTAAAGAAAGTTACAAGAAAAAGATGCCCTCCAAGGCTTACACATGATGCCTATTTATACTAAACTAGGAGGTAGGTAGCAATTGCATATCTGGTGCTNGATAAGCAGTACTTTTAGTGGAAGTACTGCTTCTGTTTTCAGAAGACACAAAGGCAATGTTTTGTAATTTTGAACTTATTTGACCATTCATCTCATGCTCATACACCTTTAAATTGTTATAGAGATCATCAAAGTCCATAGAATCCAAACCAGGTTGTCCTCTGATCATAGTAGCAACCACATGCCATACAGATGGCAAACTCCTTAAGAACTTCAAGTTTGCATCTTCAACAGTTACCTCTGCTCCATATAACTCTAGATACTAAGAAGATTTTGGAATCTATCATAGGCAGCATCAAGACCTTCTCTTTCACCAACAGTGAATGTTTCAAATTGTTGCTTCAATAAGTTTCTATGCATCTTCTTAGAAACATCATTGCCTCCAAACCTTGTCTTGATAGCAACCCATAATTGTTTTGCATCCTTAGCATCATGAAACTTGAGTAGGTGACCATCAGGAATAGCAGACAACAGTATGTTAAGAGCCTTATCTTGATTTCTTTTTGTAGCTGCTGGCACTTGTGGTAGAGGTGGTTTAGGTTGTCCTAGAACTGCTTCAGGTTCTTCAATAACCATATTACCATTAACAATTACATCCCATAGAGCATGGTCTGTAATAGCAATGTACTGCCTCATCTTCATGCTCCAGAGATCATATTCTCCCTTCTTGACGATAGGAATTCTNGTGGTAGAGGTGGTTTAGGTTGTCCTAGAACTGCTTCAGGTTCTTCAATAACCATATTACCATTAACAATTACATCCCATAGAGCATGGTCTGTAATAGCAATGTACTGCCTCATCTTCATGCTCCAGAGATCATATTCTCCCTTCTTGACGATAGGAATTCTGAGTGAGGTGATGGATGGGATTGGTGCAGCTTCAGTCGTCATCTTTAGGGTTTGTTAAATCGGTTTTCAAGGATTTCTTCTTAATCAGAGTTTCCACACAAGCTCTGATACCACTTGTAGGAACCCAATACTCTTGATCGTTACGGGCTCCAGGCTGTTAAACCTTTTAATCATCTAGGAATAATAACATTGAATAACATGCAGCGGAATAATAAATAAGAACATCAATGTTATCAACAAGGTTTTTCATTATCATCTCTAACATACAAACATCTACAGCCCAAATTCTACTTGATCAAGGTAGAACATGTTACACACCTTGTAACAGGGATCAAGGACTCGACCTTGAGGCTGACTAACCAACTAAACAACTAAACCCTAGGCGTTTTCCAAAATCCCTACGCCTACGTTCCCACACACACACACCTTTGGTGTTTACATCTTGTACGCACAATTAAACTAATGACCCATGTCCTCTTTATATACTAGAGGATTAGGGTTTACAAGAAAGACAATTATAACATAATTAGGAAACTAAATATTCTTCTAGAATCTTCTAAAATCTCTATCTTTTTATAGTTTCCCTTCTTATCACTTCAAGCCCTTCATGTTTCATTATTCTAGTTTTGTATCATCAAATCTATAATACCCAACAGAATTGATAAACTTATGATTGGTGTATGAATCCTCCCTTGGAAATGACTTCAATGAGGCTAGAACTTCATTCCTCCTGCTCCCTGAGTTTCTCCCAACTTCTGTGTGGTGAAAAGTGAATGAATAAACTCGGAATTAGGGTTGGTATTTATAGGCCCGACTTTGCTACGGCGTAGCTGATTGAGTTGCTACGCCGTAGCCTTTGTAAATTTGGACTACGCCGTAGCTTGATCAAGTGCTACGGGCGTAGTTTCTTCTTTAGATGCTTCTACGGCGTAGTTACTAGGGTTACTACGCCGTAACTTCTTCCTTGGCCTCGTTAGTTCTTCACTGCCTCAAATTGGGGACTACGCCGTAGGTGGAGAGTTGCTACTCCGTAGTGCCCTTTAGTGGACTTCTACGCCATAGCCATAGAATGGGCTACGTCGTAGTCTTCATAAACCCTTGCTACGGCGTAGGTGGATGAACCTCTACGCCGTAGTGCGTGCAGAATCCATAATTTCCACGTATTTGCTCTTAAGTCCTTCCATTTCCGCGTATGTTCATTCCTTTACTCATCTTTACCCTGAAATCAAAATAGGAAGAAATAAGAGTATATATTCTTCATATGAATAGAAAAAATGAGCATTTTAGGGGGAAATTAACACTTAAATCATGGGTAAATTTGACGTCATCAAATATCCCCCCACTTGAACTCTACTTGCCCTCAAGTAGACCTTATTAGAATAATTTTCAAAAAGATATTCCCCAAGAAACTGGAGAATATGAGTCTAAAAACTTCCTATGCTAGAATATATCAAAGCCGAACACCTCACAAAACTTGAACAAACACTCACATCTCTCTCCTAATCTAAGTGTTAATTTCAGGGTGATCAGTCAACGCACAGTCATAGAATGTATTCTATCATAGGCTTGGCAGTTACACAAATCTCTA
Source organism: Artemisia annua (assembly GCA_014162995.1). Lineage (NCBI taxonomy): Eukaryota > Viridiplantae > Streptophyta > Magnoliopsida > Asterales > Asteraceae > Artemisia > Artemisia annua. The sequence continues at coordinate 32,275 of LBNU01005933.1, read as the reverse complement.
CCACTAGAGCTAAGGTCGAAACAATTCTTAAAGGCAATATTGGGTGAACACATATAAGGCTTGTAGTGTTATTACTAACATACTATGGCAAAGGTGACAAAGGCAATGGTACATGACCGGAACGCCGGGCAAGACACCAATGACTGCTCAAATCCTTCACCTAAGCATGATTCACAACTAAAGGGTAGGATAAGACATGGGATGCACAATAATGGTGTAAAATGAAAAAGAAAGCAAATAGTCTTAGCCTATAACCGAGTTGCTACCACCTGCCATTCATCCAAAGTCCAAGCTTCAAAACGCAAGAATTGGATCATGTAACTAGTGTGTGCCATTAGAGGACGTCATGATGGGAACCTCACTTGGTCTTCATGTTGGTGATTAAGAACCAACAACTTCATTCTTCAAATATGACCGAAGTGGCCTCTTCGATACTAATTCCTTCAAAGCTCATATTACGGTGCTATACAAGGTTGTACCAAAGATAACATATCTACATACGGAATTTCACTTTTTTTTCAAACTAATACAATAAATAAATATATCCCCCCACTTGGAATGAACAATACATGTGCAATAGTGGGTTTTCTCATGATCTTCAATGATTTGTCTTCAACGTTGGTGTGATTCTTGAATCTCTTGACTTGAACCTCAAACTAGAACAAGTGGCAACTTCCCAACCATAAACTAAGACTACACGGTAGGCTAAGGTGTATAGGTGTATCGAAACAATAATATGGGTAAGAAACGAAAAGATAGGCTCAAAAGGGTGTATCTAGGGGTATCTTGCACTAAAGGTGAGTGCAACAAAGGGTTTAACACGGGGGTCGAATAGTCGATGTGACTAATCGATAAACACACACATAAAGGTTATTTGGGTGATAATCCTAAAATATTGCATTCTTAAAAAGTTTCTTCCAAATGTATCAAGAAATCTCAATACACTACTCGTCTATGGTTTCAAAATGATGTAAAAGTTAAGTTGTAAAGTTTACAAACTACCGGCACACTCATAATTTTGGTGGATTTGGGGTAAAACAGGGGAAACTGAAATAGGCTAAACCTCACCATGGTATTAAGGGTTAATGTGCTCGGCTAAGGTCTATTCTAGTTAGGTTCGGAAAAACATGTCAAAAGTTTTAAAGGTGGCATAATTTTTCAAAATAAACTATAAAAATGGGGCAATATAAAGTTCAAGTAAATAATTGTACTCCCGTCCCCCCACTTGAGTTGTACAAAGTCCCATTTGTACATAAAATAAATATAAAGAGGAAAAGTAGAATTAGAACGAGAACTTCCCTGAAATTTGCTCTTGAAAATGATAGAAGGATCATGTTGAAAAACGTGCCTTCGCTTCACCTAATGAGAAAACTTCAATTCCCTGAAATCACACAACTACCAAAAGCATAAAATCTAAAAAAGAAAAAATAAAATAAAACCCTAACTCACTTTCATAGGAATCACGGTTGCATTTAGTGTATGTGATAACGCTCTAATTATACATGTTTATTCCATCGATTATATATCATTTATCTATTATATTATATAGAATATCATGTTATTTGTGTAGAATTGGTACTAATATGGTTGCAAGATAGAACGAGAGAAGAAAGTCAGAAATACCACTAAAAAGACGATTAAATGACAAATATAAGAAAGGAGGGACTTGGAATGAAAATATAAAAGTATGAAAGACCCAAGTACGCCGGTCTTATGACTGTGTGTGGCGTACTTGCTTGGCGGGTAAATGAAATTGAATATACGCGAAACACGGCGCACTTTCTACGAAGTGCGGCGCACTTACCTTGACAGTTACAAAACAGAGTTATTGTTTGCATTCATTGTGAGGCCGATCACTTGTCCTCATTTACTGAATATTGGAGTTGAATTAGGTCAAGATGAGCCTATAAAAGAAAAAGTACGAAGCAGAGAAAAAGGGGGCAACACCAACGAGAAGTAGGGAAAGTATACGAAGTGAGATTGGTGAACTCATACCAAGTTCACTATATCGGGGTTCGAGGTTGTGATTCTATTGCTGTGACAGAGTGTAGGAGGACGAGCCTAGAGAGTTATCTCTGTGAAATCATTTGTTCTTTCATTGTAATCACTTTGGTACACTTTTCTACTTTGTCGAATTGAATTATGAAGTTTATGAAATTCATGTTGAATGATATGTGTTTTGTTATTACAATAATGGAGTAGTCGTTATATGTTTATTTGGGTGATATAGTTATATGGTTGTTTGCAATGTAATGTTCGCTTGCTTTTGATACTATGCTTAAGTTTAATTGATGAGATTATGCTTGGATCATTGTTGAATGTTTGATGTATCTCTGTGGTAGAAGTAGGTCGAAAGGGTCTACCATTTTGGTATTATTTCAAGGTGTTTGTCTATGGCAACTTGGTGTTAACCTTGTAGAAATTGGTCGACAAAACATTTACCAACCCATCCATAATCTTGTTTAATGCCTTATCTCATGTCTAACGACCTTGATGAGGAAATTGGCTTGTATATACTTCTGTTATGAACCATTCTTAATGCATTTGATATATTGAGAATTATAGGTCGAAAGGGTTTCTTAATATGTTGGATAGTTATCGGTACGAGTGTTAACAATGCATCTCTTGCTTATATATCTTGTTCATGATTGCTTGCTCATCATTTACATGCGACTTCCATGTTTCTTAGCCTAAATAAACATAGCTTTTAATCATATAAAACAATCAATCTAAATTGCTAGTCTTTGGAAAAGTGACAATTTAGGGACTTTACTTTAACACAATTGCTAACTTGGCTTTTCTACAATCTCTTGGGACGACCTGGTCTTACCTAAACCTTTACTATAAACGGGGGTTATACTTTACCCATGTGTTTTATAAATTAAGGAAAATGGTGAAATTAGTATTATAAATTTAAAGCTTTCGAAACACATCAAAGTTTTTGGCGCCGCTGCCGGGGATTGGCATTGATAAAATCAAGTTAGTTAAGTGTTTTGAGACTTTTTACACACATAGCCGTAAAGTTTTCTTGCAAACTGAATCAATTTTTACCTTCTGAGGCTGAGTGTACGCCGCACTTCCAAGTTTGTGCGCCGTATATTCTGGAAAAATTTCAAACTACGCCGGTTTTACTTTCTAAACCGCCGTACTTTCTGAAAAAATTCGCAATGTTCAGTGAGACAAAACCAAACCAAAACAAAAAAATTTTAATGCTTAAATTCAAGGCTGAGAACATGAGAATTGCTTTTTATGTGCCTTTGGTATTTGGATTGATGCATTTGTTAATATGTTATGATTCATCGAAAATACAAAAATATTCGCTTATTTGGTTAATTAGACATTTTCTTGTTTATATTCTGGAAAAATTTCAAACTACGCCGGTTTTACTTTCTAAACCGCCGTACTTTCTGAAAAAATTCGCAATGTTCAGTGAGACAAAACCAAACCAAAACAAAAAAATTTTAATGCTTAAATTCAAGGCTGAGAACATGAGAATTGCTTTTTATGTGCCTTTGGTATTTGGATTGATGCATTTGTTAATATGTTATGATTCATCGAAAATACAAAAATATTCGCTTATTTGGTTAATTAGACATTTTCTTGTTTTTGATTGTTTATGCATGATAATAATCTGGATTATAAGGTTAAACGTAATTCTGAGATATTCTAAAAACTACAAGGGAGTTGAAACTAAAAACAGAGGAAGTACACCGCACTTGTTTTCAAGTACGTCGGTCTTTTCTGGGAAATTTCAAAAAGATTAAAACAGAAGTACGCCGCACTTGTTCTCAAGTACGTCGCACTTTTTGGACCAGAAGTTCACAGAAGACTTTTATATTGTTCATAATGACCAAACCAATTCATCTTTTGATTTCTGAATGTTTACTGATGTTATTGGAGTGCAAAATATCATTTAGTTTTGATTGTACTAACATACTAATGGTTTATTTGATGTTATGTTGTCAAATGTTAGAAATGGACCCAAACTCGAGTATTGGACGTATGTGCTTAGATAAGGGAAATTCTCTTGATGAGAATGACCAAGTGGAAACTAAAGGAGCCTGCAGGGAGCAGTTACTTTTGACATACCAGATATGGGGAAAAAGAATAAGCAAAAAGTTCATATATTTTATGGGATGGAAACGGATGAATGTTTCATGAAGTTTATTACCCCTTGCCATGTAGAAAATGTTTATGCAAATGATGCAATAGCTGACTTGGATTACAATAAGAATTATGTGTCTAAGGAGCTAATGAAAAGGCTTGGGTTAGGTTTTGAAGAAAGGGAAAATGGAAACAAAATTATCAATAAGAAGTTACTAGTTCAAATGAATGTGGATGTGTTCTTGGTGGAGTTTTATGTTAACCCAAGTGATGATGAATGGGTACCTAGTGTCATTTTTGGAAGACCATTCTTGGTGTTAGCAAAGGGAACCGTGGATTTTGCTGAGGGTATAGTCACTATTTACCAAAAGACAACAACTATTGAGGAAAAATTTGAGAAATTGAACATACTGACATCTGAAATGAGTGAGGATACTGAAGTTTTTTCAATCCATAGGATGGCTGATGAGGAAGAAGTTGGAGAGAAATATATCACACCATGCTATGTTGAGGGGGTATTTACCTCTGATGGAATTTTGGACCTTGACATTGAGAAAAACCTTATTTCTCAATAGCTAGGGGACAAACTGGGACTAAGTTATGAAATTTTAGAGAATGGAGAAAAGAAAGTCAACAAGAAATTACTTATGAACTTGGTGGGAGAAACTAATGATGACTCTATTGAAAAAACTAAAGGATACGAGTTGGAATTCTATGTGGAAGAAAAGGTGAAAACTGGGGTTGTCTTAGGCAGGCCATTCTTGGAACACACTAGGAGTATTATTAGTTACAATATTGGACAAATAACTCTTTGGGCTGAGATTTGTTTGGAGAATGAGCAACGAATGCCATTTGTGATTGATGCTCCAAAGGTTAAAACTGGAAGGAAGGTTTCTGGAGAATACAAGCTGAGTGATGTTATGGCACCCGGTTATTTCAGAGCTTAGAAAAATTATGGATGACGGATAGGAGTAGCAACATACGCTCCTAAGTTTATTTTCTCGTTTTTATTTTTCATTTCTATGTTATTTTCATCATTTGAATAAAACGTACCAAAACATTGTATCCTGGAAAGTTAAGGAATGTTTTGATGAATGAATAAATATAATGAGTTTTGATTATATGTGGATTGAACGTTTTTATGTATGCATGTTAGTTAAAATAGTTAACTGTGGAAAAATTTGCAGCAAGTATGCCGTACTTGGGGTCAAGTACGCCGCACTTCTGAGCGGGACTATAAATATGACTTGAAATCTTTCATAACTCACAACATTTTCAGACACAACACCAAAAGAAACCGCTACCTTTTGATCAAAAAATTTCCACGAAAGATCTTTTCAAAGAAAATCAATCCACATTATAATGTCTTCGGTATGTTTATCGATTTTTGTTTAATTTCTTTACAATTTTATTTCGTAATTTTTAGGGTTTATATTTCTATGATATGTTTTAGATTCTTTATTTTGATTAATGTGTTAGTTAGAATAAGTAGAACTTATAGGACTACCCAATTTCATGAACGAAAGTTTTGCAAATGATTGAATCGAATTAGGGTTAGGGTTTTTAGCCTTGATCACTATTTTTGCGAATATAGAAAACTAAATATGCTTATTTGATATAGGAGAGATTAAAATGGAATGTTAAAGAAGATTCTGGATTTGACGAGTTGAAAATTATGAGAATTATGCCGAAATGCTTAAACCTAAGATAAGAACTGCTTATTTTTAGGGGCTTTTTAGAAAATAATGAAGAAAAACTGTATCATGAGTTTATTTGAAATAAGGCTTTAGAATCAAATATTCCGCGCCCTTAATGCTATGTGCGCCGGTTTTCAAATCTGAACCGCCGTACTTACATTTTAAGCTAGCTAGTACGCCTGTTGAAATGAGGCTTTAGAATCAAATATTCCGCGCCCTTAATGCTATGTGCGCCGGCTTTCAGATCTGAACCACCGTACTTACATTTTAAGCTAGCTAGTAAGCCGTACTTGTTGCCAAGTACGTCGCACTTTTTGCCTGAATTCAAGACAGAATGTTTGAGATGAGAATTTTGAGAAGATTTAGACATATTTGTGCACTAACTGTTAATAATCTTGTGTCCATGGATTATTTTTATATGCAGGTAAGAACCAGAGGAGCTATTGAGAGAGAAAAGAATAAAAGAGATACTAAATATCATCCCAATTTAAGATGGAATGGAGTTACAAGAAAGGAGAAGACGGAGTTTAATGACAAACTGATGAAGATAGTGGGCAGGGATATTGACATCCCCAGAATCGTGGACTGGAGAGTCATGAGAAACTTAGGCTGTGAGAAAGACCTTGAGAATATGTTGTTGGTTAGAGTAGTATTCCCTGATGAAGTTGTAGATTCATTTATGTGGAAGAAGGCTGTGGAGATCAAAGAATCTGTATACAAGGAGTGGTGCTTAGAGTTTTTCAGTTCCTTGAGAGTTAAAAGAGAAATGAGTGATAATGAGATTTTGACTGAGGAAATAATGAAATTTAGGCTTGGTGGAAAAGGATATTCTGTTACATTGTGGGAGTTTGGGAGAATGCTTGGAGTATACTCTGATGAGGAGTTCAGTGATACTAAGTTTAGGAGTCTGGTAATGAGAGGAGAAAGAGTGAGGAAGGAATTTGATGGAGATAAGTACTGGAAGGAAATTAGTGGAGAAGATGTGAGGGTTTATGGACAGAAAAGAATATGGAAGATAAAGAACCCCATGTTACAAATCATTCACAAAATCTTGGTCAAATCTATTTTACACAGGAGTCACTATGAGCAATATGTTCTTGATGATGATCTATGGATTCTTCATGCATTTGACAAGAAACACCCTTTGTCCCACCTGAATGTAGTCTGGTTGATAGCTCAGCACCTGAGGAATGTGGCTGTGATACCTGGAGGAACAAGGATATGTTGTGGGCATTTGGTTACCAGGATGGCAAGGAGCTTGGGTTTGTTGAATGAGGAAGTTATGGGAATGTTGGAAAGGAAGGTGAATACAGGAGCTGTAGGAATCAAGAGCTTGGATTACTTGAGGAGCAAGGAGACAGGGAAGCTGATGGTTTTGCCAGAGGTCGTGGAAGAGGACCCTTTGGATGCTTGGTAACACCACCACCACTACAGAGCATCATCAACAACAACAACAGGAACGACAGCAGCAGCAACAGTGAAACCGCCGCACAATGTCTGGTGTGCGGCGTACTTGGATTGGAAACCAGGGATCTGGTTGTTTTAAAGACAATTTCAAACATTTATTCATATGGTCTGTAACAAATGCCTCTGTTGGCATTCAAAACAATTTATGATGGCATGTGGAAAAACAAAACAATGGTAATCGGGGGGAACAAGATGGAGAGGGAACACAAAAACAATAACTATCTATATATCTCTATATAAATAACTAGTACTAATAATAAAATATCTAATCTTTTTTATTATATTTGTTTGCTTGTTTTTGTTTATTTTGTTTATGAATATGTGCAGGTTCGAATTTAGTACGAAGGCTTCAAATATGCTTCGTACAATTTTGCTGAATTCGTCCTATAGTAAAGTAACTCATTCCCATTTCTCTATTTTATTTATATTCTGTCACATTGAGGACAATGTTCATAATAAGTATGGGGGTGAGATAAATTGGAATGATTTAAAAATAAAAACAGATTTTTAAAGGAAATGTGCGACGGTTTTGCAAATTGGTGCGCCGCACTTATTATATAATTTTGGAAAAAATATATTCGAGTTAAATCATTTAAGCTAATTCGACTCGGAATTGATAACGTGCTAGCATATTCATAACCATTACCACTTAAATGTGAGGAATTTTCAGCCTAATGCCCTTATTAAAGGCTTGTTTCTTTGTTTATGACTGTGCCGATGTTTTATTTATTCTAGAACTTGTGCTTAAAATCTTTACGAGACCGTTGTAAGATCACATTCGTGTGATATAAGTAATTTTAAATGATAAGAGGCAAACTTAGGATTTACACCAAATAGCCATTCAATAAAAATCTATTAGTAATCATATCGATTATCTAATTTCCAATATTAAAAAACCTTTTGTAGCACTTATCTTTAGTGCTAGATACCATTAGAACAACATTCTGAGCCAATCTATTCGTTTCTTACATCCACTATAAAATAAACAAAAAATATATATACACTTTAGCCTTTCTAAACCTATGAACCTTGTTGGAAGTCCAAAGAAAAAGAAATAATTGCGGATTATGCTATTTTGAATGAAATGCGAAGGTTGCAAACTTCTAGTTTTGATTGAAGTGGTGTGTTTATCGTAAGTATGGGGGAAACCAAATATTTCCCAAGAAAACAAAAGAAAAGAAAGAAAAAAATATATATGTACGAGGAAGAATAAAGTGTTTGCGAAATATGTGCCAAATGGATATCGTTATTTCAAGAAAGTGGACTTTCAACTTATTATTATTTTTCTTTTAGAAACAATTTCACTAAATAAATCCTATGTCTAAATCCATACCCATATTATTACCCTTAGCCTAACATTATAACCCGAATAAAAGTCCTCTTTGATGAAATTTACTTGGTGCTTACGCCATATCGGTGAAGTTTAGTTTTTTGTACAAGCCTATGGTAATTTATTTAACATGTCTGAGTAGCTGAGTGTGATTATTTTATACCCGATATATGAGTGTGAGTGAATTATACTTTCCACCTTCGTGAGATGCTTAGTCGCATTATTTTGGCTTATGATTTCTTAATAAGATAAAAATAAAAATATTTTTAAAGATTGCTTGAGGGCAAGCAATAGCTAAGTATGGGGGATTTGATAACGCTCTAATTATACATGTTTATTCCATCGATTATATATCATTTATCTATTATATTACATAGAATATCATGTTATTTGTGTAAATTGGTACTAATCTGGTTGCAGGATAGAACGAGAGAAGAAAGTCAGAAATACCACTAAAAAGACGATTAAATGACAAATATAAGAAAGGAGGGACTTGGAATGAAAATATACAAGTATGAAAGACCCAAGTACGCCGGTCTTATGACTGTGTGCGGCGTACTTGCTTGGCGGGTAAATGAAATTGAATATACGCGAAGTACGGCGCACTTTCTACGAAGTGCGGCGCACTTACCTTGACAGTTACAAAACAGAGTTATTGTTTGCATTCATTGTGAGGCCGATCACTTGTCCTCATTTACTGAATATTGGAGTTGAATTAGGTCAAGATGAGCCTATAAAAGAAAAATTACGAAGCAGAGAAAAAGGGGGTAACACCAACGAGAAGTAGGGAAAGTATACGAAGTGAGATTGGTGAACTCATACCAAGTTCACTATATCGGGGTTCGAGGTTGTGATTCTATTGCTGTGACAGAGTGTAGGAGAACGAGCCTAGAGAGTTATCTCTGTGAAATCATTTGTTCTTTCGTTGTAATCACTTTGGTACACTTTTCTACTTTGTCGAATTGAATTATGAATTTTATGAAATTCATGTTGAATGATATGTGTTTTGTTATTACAATAATGGAGTAGTCGTTATATGTTTATTTGGGTGATATAGTTATATGGTTGTTTGCAATGTAATGTACGCTTGCTTTTGATACTATGCTTAAGTTTAATTGATGAGATTATGCTTGGATCATTGTTGAATGTTTAATGTATCTCTGTGGTAGAAGTAGGTCGAAAGGGTCTACCATTTTGGTATTATTTCAAGGTGTTTGTCTATGGCAACTTGGTGTTAACCTTTTAGAAATTGGTCGATAAAACATTTTACAACCCATCCATAATCTTGTTTAATGCCTTATCTCATGTCTAACGAACTTGATGAAGAAATTGGCTTATGTATACTTCTGTTATGAACCATTCTTAATGCATTTGATATATTGAGAATCATAGGTCGAAAGGGTTTCTTAATATGTTGGATAGTTATCGGTACGAGTGTTAACAATGCATCTCTTGCTTATATATCTTGTTCATGATTGCTTGCTCATCATTTACATGCGACTTCCATGTTTCTTAGCCTAAATAAACATAGCTTTTAATCATATAAAACAATCAATCTAAATTGCTAGTCTTTGGATAAGTGACAATCTAGGGACTTTACTTTAACACAATTGCTAACTTGGCTTTTCTACAATATCTTGGGACGACCTGGTCTTACCTAAACCTTTACTATAAACGGGGGTTATACTTTACCCATGTGTTTTATAAATTAAGGAAAATGGTGAAATTAGTATTATAAATTTAAAGCTTTCGAAACACATCAGTATGCAACAAGCCTTTTTAAACCACTTGGTGTCCCAAGTGGACGAGTGAAGTCTCGTGAGGGTTTACAGGGAACACACCCACAAAGTTCATTTAAAAACTAATACAAGTTTAAGTAATGATTTGTAAAAAATAAAAAGCTTTTAAGGTTCAGAAGGTAGCTACGGCGTAGCTGAAATGGGTTGCTACGCCGTAGTTGCTAAAAATTTCCAGAACGACACCTGGGAGTTGCTACGGCGTAGTCATGGTAGGAGCTACGCCGTAGCTTGGATTTTGCTTGGTGCAAAAGTCCAAAAATTAGTTCCCCAACGCAAAGCTTCTTCTAGTACCTGCAAATTATTAATACAAAACATACCAAACCAATAAAATAAAGGAAAATAAAAGGAAAAGGATAATTAGGGTTGTCTCCCGAAAGAGCACTTTTGTTTATTATCGAGTCTTTAAGTTAGACTCACTGCAACGCCCTTCAAGTAGGTGCCAGGGCACTCTTGCCCTTTTCCTTGTTCCAAGAAGCTGGTGAGTGGTTCCAGACATTAGGAGCTATGTATGGTGTCATGCTAAACCGATCCTCAACTAAGAAGTTAGCCTTGACCCATTGGTCACGGTATTGCATCTCCAGTTGCTTGTTTAGTTGTCTTTCTCCGAACTTGACCTTAATCCAATTTTGGAATGATATCCCATCGTAGCCTACTTGATTTCTCTTGTTTGAATTAAAACATGCCCATTCGCTACGTTTGGCTAGATTGATTTCGGTTATCCTTCATCCATCACATTCTTCTTTGCAAGGATCACACGTAGGCCAAACTTGGGTTGTTCCTCTATATGTCATAATGGCGGGTATACAATAGTGAACCGTCCATTTCACCGTTTCGTTCAATTCGAGTTCATGAAATGGATTTGAAACCATGTTTTATTAATGATCCGCTCATCTTCAAAACACCACCAAACCTTAGCTTCCTTCTTTAATCTCCTAATCCGAAACATTCCCCCTCCATTACAATATTTGACAAGGGGGTCGCAAGTAGGAAGCGTTATTTTTGACCCGTTGACTATAGTTGTTGAAGGTTCGCAACAATGATGTTTTGCTGCGACAGTCACCGGTCCTCCTTCCTCATCCCCTGTTTCTAACCTTTCGTCCTCTTAATCAGTGTCATCCCAAAAAGATTCGTTATCCGGATATGAGTTAACCTCTTCCTCATACTTAGAGCACAATGGGGTTGTATAGGAGAACACATCATCGGAGATTTGAAGTATCGGGGAGATTTCTTCTCCTATTTGATGCTTTGCAAGAACTAGCTTCTTCCTTATTCAAAATCGAGGAGACCATATTCATATTAAACACAATCCTCTCATCGTATACTCCAAATGATATTTCTTTCTTAAACACATCTATTTTGGTGTGTGCGGTAGCGAGAAAAGGGTCTTCCTAAAATTAGGTCCTCCTTTGGAATGTTAGCCATGTCAATAACTACAAAGTCCGCAGGGAATAAAAAATTTTTGATCTTAAGGATGACATTATCTACTATCCCGATAAGGCTCGTTTTAGTAGTGTCAGCCATTTCGACCCTCAAACTAGTTTTCCTGAGGCTTGTAAGTTTAAGGGATAGGAATAAAGATAATGGCATAATGTTGATACTAGATCCCAAATCGGCTAATGCAAATAAGTCATAGTTACCAATTTTGCAGGGTACCAAAAAGCTTTCTGAACTGTCCTCCTTTTTGGGTAATTGGCAAGGCATCTCCTCATTAGGTTTGGTACTCTTTTGCGAAAGGATGTCCTTACCTAAGTCTCCATCATCTTCTGTGAAAACTGCCTTGCATGCTACAATAGTTTTCTTATTTTCTTCGATTATGTTATTCTTGTGGATGTTATCAGCCAAATTCTCAATCATTGCTTCAAGATTCTTGAGAGATTCATCATGGTTAGCAAGACTCTTGTTAGTGGTTTCTTGAAAGTTCTCTAACCATATATCTTGCTCTCCTTGTTTCTTCCTAGAATCTTCGAGATACTTATTAATGGTACCCTCGAGGCTTGATCTTCTTCTCTCTCCATAAGGTGGCTGATTGTATCCCGATGGCCCTGTACGATAACCGTAAACTTGGAATGACCTACCTTCTCCATATTTTACCTCTTCTGTTTTCCCCTCACCCTCGTTCAAAGGGCAATCCTTAGATAAATGGGGTCCCTCGCAAATCTCGCAACCAACTTGAATAGCATGAACATTTTCCTTTAGCTTCTTCATGTCNTAATGGTACCCTCGAGGCTTGATCTTCTTCTCTCTCCATAAGGTGGCTGATTGTATCCCGATGGCCCTGTACGATAACCGTAAACTTGGAATGACCTACCTTCTCCATATTTTACCTCTTCTGTTTTCCCCTCACCCTCGTTCAAAGGGCAATCCTTAGATAAATGGGGTCCCTCGCAAATCTCGCAACCAACTTGAATAGCATGAACATTTTCCTTTAGCTTCTTCATGTCACGACCTAAGATTTTGAGTTTGTTGGTGATTAGGGTAATTCCATCCGAGTTTCCAGCAATGCTTCTACTACTTCCACCTTCGTGCCACTTTTGAGAGTGGTCCGCCATATCTTTAATAGCCTTTAAGGCTTGAGCAGGGGTCATTCCAGGGATTGGTCCCTGAGAGTCTAGCATTTGGTGAGTGGAGATATTGATCCCTTTGTAGAAAATGTTAACCATTTGTTGCTTGTTGAGATCATGAGTAGGGCACTTGTACAAAAGATCATTGTACCTATCCCAAGCTTGGTACAATGTTTCATCCCCGGCTTGCTTGATGTTGTGAATATCTTCAAGCTGCTTTGTCGTCCTTAAAGGAGAGCAATATCTTTGGATGAAATGTTTCTTCAGGAGAGTCCAAGTGTTCACCGTCCCTGCTGGTAACCTATCAATCCATCTCTTGGCTGCTCCGGTCAATGTCATCGGGAATACTCTGAGCATTATCGCATCATGAGATACTCCCGGAATGTTGAACAAACTAACAATGTAAAGAACATTGTCAATGTGTTCGTGAGCATCTTCCGTCTTGTTTCCTGAAAATGGGTCTTTACACAGTTCCCTTATGAATTGGTTCTTGATTTTGAATTGAACGTCATCCCCAATAGCCGGTGATGAGGCGAAAAGTGTTACGCTTTTAGGGGGTCATTTAAGCCCTAATCCGTAATTATTTGATCAAATATTGCCTCAAATCGTTCCTTTTGTCATTTTAGGTACTTTGGAGAAGAAATCTGGAAAAGGAAGCATTTTGGACGTTTTTGGAGCATAAAAGTGAAGAAAACGACAAAGTCTCAAACCATGCTGGAAATAGTACTTGACGGCGTCACTCTTTACGAGATGACAGCGTCACGCTTTGACAAAGAGGTGGATAATTTTTACACGAGATGGGCCAGAAAGNTGATCAAATATTGCCTCAAATCGTTCCTTTTGTCATTTTAGGTACTTTGGAGAAGAAATCTGGAAAAGGAAGCATTTTGGACGTTTTTGGAGCATAAAAGTGAAGAAAACGACAAAGTCTCAAACCATGCTGGAAATAGTACTTGACGGCGTCACTCTTTACGAGATGACAGCGTCACGCTTTGACAAAGAGGTGGATAATTTTTACACGAGATGGGCCAGAAAGATTTTGAAGCTTTTACACGTGACGGCGTCACATGTAATTTCACCTAGGCCATCACGTTATAACTTAAAGAGAGACGGCCCAGAGACTTTTAAAGAGGGACGGCGTCAAGAGTAGATATGAGCAATCCGAGAAGGGTTTTGGCGGCGAGGTGACAGCGTCACGAGCTAAGCGTGACGCCGTCAAGTTGTAAAATCTATATATAGTTTTCTAATTTTCATTCATTAGGTGTGTAACTTTTGGGAGAACTTTAGGGATAAACCCTAGGTCGTGGTTTACTATATTTTCAGGGGTTTTTCACCCTTGAATCATTCATGTTCAATTAAAGATAAGTTTCCTTTCAAATCAACCAATATGTCTATGTGTTGCTTGATTATATCTTATGCTTGTCTTTACTTTAACATGCTAGGCTAGGTTTCTCTTGTGTTTGCTTAGATCTAATGAAACCTAGCTATTGATTACTTGTTGTTGGTTTGTTATTGATTGTTGTGGGTGGGTGATGTCGATGTTAGGCTTAAGAAAACTGGCTAACCTCCTATACGGTAACTTGCTTGAACGTCTTAAGAAACATGAATCGGATGTGTACTACGATTATATGGTTGTATTTAATGCATAAGCGAATTCTAGTGATCCCATGTTACGAGCTTTTAGTCGGCTCGACATAGGAGTGAAGTAGGAGCTTATAGAGTTAGGGAAGATCGTACACGGCCCTACGAATGGTTTAAAGGAATACAACATGTAATCCACACAATTGTAACAAACCAATTAACCGGTAAAAGATAGCCAGGGAGTAAGGAAATCTAAGTAAACACACTTTTCTCCATATAAGTTTCACAACCACTTTACTTTTCTTGTTATTTTATTTTATTTGCAATAGTAGATATTTGGGTTAGTTGATTAGCAACTAATTCCGCCCACTCTTCCAAATACCCGAGATTTTACTTGCTTTCATAAAATACAAAAAGAATCATCCCTCAACCCATAGACCTAAACTAGAGTAGTTTTCAATCCTAACGACACTATTCCCCGAGAGAACGATCAATCCCCCGGTACTTGCCACTTCACTATACTACATCGGTCAGGTACACTGCCTGGACGGGGTTGTAAGCTTCTCAAGATCCCTTGAGAGGTAAAACCTATTGCGAAGGTTGCAAAACCCACGCATCAGCCGGCCTAACCAAACCAGGCCCTTGCTCTTCTCGTGTAAGAGCCAAATACTCTTCAAGCGTGAGGTTGTCAATGTCAACGTCTGCCATGGTCCTGAAACTTGCAAAAGATCGTGAGTACTAAAAATAAAATAAAACAAAAATTAAAAACTTAAATAAAATCCTAATAGCTCCCCGGCAACGGCGCCAAAAACTTGATGCAGGTTTTACCGACCAGGTTTTAATATTTAAAAGTGTCTCGTTTACCTAAGGTCTACCTAATGCACTAACGGGCATTGTACCCGGTCGTGTATGGTATAGCTAGTCGGTAAAGCCGAGTTCGTCCCAAGAGCTAAGTGTGTGGAGTTTATCTAAGCTTAGTGTCACGTGTAAAAGGGGGTTTTATAGGTTGAAAGATTAATTAACTAAAAATGTAAATAACAAAGCAAGTAAATAAACGAAAGGAGATCAGTAAAGAGAGATAATGTTAACCTAATTACTACTCTTGTTATTATCATGATTAGTTTTCTATAAGTGCATCCTATCATATCGTCTGAGGGTTACATTCATTTAGGATCAGAGGGTTAAATCACCTAAATCTATCTTACACCTTGTCCTACCCACGACTATTGTAAAGCTGAGGGTTCATCGGGCGGCGTGAACCTACGAAGATGTAAAAGTCATTAAGTACCTCTACTAACATGGACAAGTCTAGCGAGATGCGGCATGGTCAGATCTTACACCCCCTCTAATTTCGTTAAGCGTATCGCATTGGTAGGTGGTCCTAGGGTTAATTCGCACATGTATGGTGATATTGCTATCACCAAGTCACATCCCTATCGGCTTGCTTCCTAGGGTTAATTCCACAAGCCTCTAAGGAACAACCAACGCTCAACACTACGGGAACTAGAGTGTCCTACGACTCGCCATATAAGCATACAAACAATAGACAATGGATGCGTAGAAAACTAAATCATAAACATAACAATTTCATAACTAGGCTAACACCAACAGGTGTTTAGCCACTCATATTCATATTTGCAGTAAAACAAGGTTTGATTAATACAAATGTAAACATGAATTATTACTCCCCTTTACCAAAAAAAAATGTAAACATGAATCGAATATAAGACAAAGGAATTGATAAACTTATGATTGGTGTGTGAATCCTCCCTTAGAAATGATTTCAATGAGGCTAGAAATTCGTTCCTCCTGCTCCCTGAGTTTCTCCCAACTTTTGTGTGGTGAAAAGTGAATGATAAACTCGGAATTAGGGCTGGTATTTATAGGCCCGACTTTGCTACGGCGTAGCTGATTGAGTTGCTACGCCGTAGCCTTTTTGGACTACGCCGTAGCTTGATCAAGTGCTACGGGCGTAGTTTCTTCTTTAGATGCTTCTACGGCGTAGTTGCTAGGGTTACTACGCCGTAACTTCTTCCTTGGCCTCGTTAGTTCTTCACTACCTCAAATTGGGGACTACACCGTAGGTGGAGAGTTGCTACTCCGTAGTGCCCTTTAGTGGACTTCTACGCCGTAGCCATAGAATGGGCTACGCCGTAGTCTTCATAAACCCTTGCTACGGCGTAGGTTGATGAACCTCTACGTCGTAGTGTGTGCAAAATCCATAATTTCCACCTATTTGCTCTTAAGTCCTTCCATTTCCGCGTATGTTCGTTCTTTTACTCATCTTTACTCTGAAACCAAAATAGGAAGAAATAAGAGAATATATTCTTCATATGAATAGAATAGATGAGCATTTTAGGGGGAAATTAACGCTTAAATCATGGGTAAATTTGACGTCATCACGGGGCCTTGAAATAATGAAAGTAGACATGTTCACATACGTTTAGAGAGTTTAACGAAGAAAAACAAATTTAAAAGGAATTAGATACATTCACTTGAATTCAGGTTAAACTTAATAAGTAATACTTTGATTTCTAGGATTTTAAGTGTTTAAAAACGCGAGTGGCCACTTTCAGACCTATTTTCGAGGACTTTAGGCTTAAATTTATTAAAACCGATAGTTGATCTTTTTACAGCCCTCGCGGCATACTTAACACTGGAATTCGAAATGGCCCAAACCAATAAGACACGAAGAAGTTATGACCCTCTAAAGATGAGCAAAGCTCATTTTTGGACACTTTTGAAAACTTAATATTAAAAGGTGAAACTTGCCCTTTACTACGTTTTGAGTAGTAAAACTTTACTACAAGTATATAAGGGTGATAAAACTTAATAAAACTCATACACATTTAGTGCATGTTGTATTTTCTCTAATACGACTTATTATTCTAGGTCGCGTTTTTAGGAACTCCTTGTTGTATTACTCACATATTACTTTCCCGATTCACTACCTACTCAAGGTGAGTTTCATAGCCTACTCTTACTTATTTACTACTCATTTTGAAATACTTTGGGGTGAGAATATGTAACACCTGGTATTTTTCCTAAAACCTAATCCTAGCCAAACTTCTATTTTTAGAGCCTGAAACGTTTTAAAACTTTAAAGCATGTTAAATCGGATTTGAGGAGCGTGAGATATATTAGGAACGAGAATTTATTCCTTGATTTACTCAGCACAACCTAGAAAACTTCAAATATATTCATCCAAATACACCAACAACAACAATAAATAATAACCAAACACCACCACCACCACCACCATGACTCGGTGGTGGTCGTGAGGCTGCTCGAGACAAAACCAAACCAGAACGGACTCAAATTAATAAACAACCAAAAACCATTTTCACTCGGTCACTAAACTCGACCCAAACACATATAATAACCAACTCTCACCGACTCAACCGAGTTGACCTCGGGTGAGTCAATCCGAGTCCCCCACGACCTCAACGAACCAATGAAAACAATCCACACGAGTTTATATATAAAAAACATTAAATAAAACGTTGTTAATAAAAAGATTTATATATAAATCGGATTAAATAAAGAGTAAAATTAGGGTTTCATGTTTAGGGTTTATAAATGAGAAAAACGTGAGAATAAGGGGTGGGAAGGTTCTTACCACGTAGCTCGCCGGAAAATGGGTTTGGCTGGAAAAAAACACCGAAAGCGAATCTTATTTTTTTTTTAAGATTTAGGCAGCGTTGGGTTTTAGGTGAAACGGGTTGCGGGGATAGTCGGGAGTCCCGATCCTATAAATATGGGTAGGGTGGTTGTGATCGGGGTGTGGCCGAAAATTCTCCGGTGGCCAGAAAAAGCACCGGCGGTGGAGGTGGCCGTCCGTGGGTAGAGAGAGAAAGAAGAGAGAATGGAGAGAGAAGTGTGTGGTTTTATGAGTGTGAAAAATGAATAGAAGTGTGGGTTAAAAGGGTGGGTATTTATAGTATAAAGTTTAGGGTTGATAATTATAAATAAACTCCGGGGAACTAGTCTCGCCAATAGATTAAACTTTCCATAAAAACGGGTTCGGGGACTCGAATGACAATAGAACGGACTCGGAAAAATTACGAAACTTCGCCATCCGTTCACGAAATAGTATTCGCGCAGATAAAATCAAGCATAAACTTCAGATGTTTTCAAACTCACAATAAATTAAATGAATTTGGCAAAATGAAACAAGATCAGTTTGCTGGATAAAGGATTCATTAGACCTAGTTCTTCGCCTTGGGGAGCTCCGGTATTGTTTGTGAAGAAGAAGGATGGATCGTTTAGGATGTGTATTGATTACCGGGAGTTGAATAAGTTGACAGTGAAGAACCGTTACCCGCTACCAAGAATAGATGATCTGTTTGATCAATTGCAAGGATCGAGTTACTACTCTAAGATAGACTTGAGATCTGGTTATCACCAACTCAGAGTTCGGGAAGAGGATATTCCCAAGACGGCGTTTAGGACCCGTTATGGCCATTATGAGTTCCAAGTTATGCCATTTGGTTTGACCAATGCGCCTGCAGTATTTATGGATCTCATGAACCGAGTATGTAAGCCTTACTTGGATAAGTTCGTGATAGTCTTCATCGACGACATTCTGATTTACTCCAAGAGTGAGGAGGAGCATAAACAACATTTGGTGACGATTCTTAGCTTGCTCAAGGACGAGCAATTGTACACGAAGTTCTCTAAGTGTGAGTTCTGGATTCGCAAGGTACAATTTTTAGGTCATGTAATCGATAGAGAAGGATTGCATGTAGATCCCGCTAAGATTGAAGCTATTGAGAAATGGGCAACGCCTGTTAATGCCACAGAAATTCGTCAATTTCTAGGATTGGCTGGGTATTATAGGAGATTCATTGAGGGATTCTCCAAGATATCCAAACCATTGACAGCGTTGACTCACAAGGATAAGAAGTACGAATGGGGAGATGAAACAGAGAAAGCGTTTCAGATTTTGAAACAGAAGCTTTGTAGCGCACCGATATTAGCTTTGCCTGATGGAGTAGAAGATTTTGAGGTGTATTGTGATGCGTCATATCAAGGATTAGGAGCAGTTCTGATGCAACGAGGGAAAGTTATGGCATATGCTTCCCAACAGCTTAAGACTCATGAGGAGAAGTATACCACTCATGATTTGGAATTAGGAGCTGTAGTCTTTGCGCTTAAGTTGTGGAGACATTACCTTTATGGTACGAAGTGTGTTGTCTTTACCGACCACAAGAGTTTACAGCATATCATGGATCAGAAGGAGTTGAACATGCGACAACGGCGATGGTTAGAGACGTTGAGTGATTATGATTGTGAGATTCGATATCACCCTGGAAAAGCGAACGTTGTGGCTGATGCTTTGAGCCGAAAGGAACGGTTGAAGCCACTACGAGTTCGAGCTTTGGTGATGACGATCAATTCGAATTTACCCGCTCAGATTTTGCAAGCTCAAGAAGAAGTAGTGAGACAAGGAAATCTCAAGGAAGAGAAACTTGATGGAATGATTGAGAAAGAGAAGTTGGAGAAACGAACGGATGGAACTTTGTGTTACAAAGGAAGAAGTTGGGTGCCTTTGTTTGGAGGACTAAGAGATTTGATTTTACTTGAGTCTCATAAGTCTAAGTATTCTATTCACCCAGGATCTGATAAGATGTATCAGGATGTGAAGAAGTTGTATTGGTGGCCCAATATGAAGGCTGAGATTGCTGATTATGTTCGTAAGTGTCTTACCTGTGCCAAGGTAAAGGCCGAACATCAGAAACCGTCTGGTTTGCTAGAGCAACCTGAGATCCCAGAATGGAAATGGGAGAGGATTACGATGGATTTTGTCACTAAGTTACCTAAGACTTCTGTTGGATTCGATGCTATTTGGGTAATAGTCGATCGATTGACGAAATCTGCTCACTTTTTGCCGATTAAGGAGAACTATAGTATGGATAAGCTGACTAGACTCTACGTGAAAGAGATAGTCTCTCGACATGGAGTACCTGTGTCTATCATATCCGATAGGGATAGCAGGTTTACCTCGAAGTTTTGGCAGTCACTTCAGAACTCGTTTGGAACACAACTTGATATGAGTACCGCTTACCATCCACAGACCGATGGTCAAAGCGAGAGAACCATTCAGACTTTGGAAGATATGCTACGTGCGTGTGTGATAGATTTCGGAAATGGATGGGATATCCATTTGCCTTTAGTTGAGTTTTCCTACAACAATAGTTATCATGCGAGTATTAAAGCCGCACCGTTCGAAGCACTTTATGGTCGAAAGTGTCGTTCACCCATTTGTTGGGATGAAGTAGGAGAAGCACAGCTTATCGGTCCGGACTTAGTCCGAGAGACGACCGAGAAGATTGCTCAGATTAAGGAACGATTGAAAGTAGCTCGTGACCGTCAGAAGAGTTACGCAGATGTGAGGCGTAAACCCCTGGAGTTTCAAGTAGGAGATCGGGTTATGTTGAAAGTATCACCTTGGAAAGGTGTGATCAGGTTCGGTAAAAGAGGAAAGCTGAACCCTAGGTATGTTGGACCTTTCAAGATTGTAGAGAGGATTGGTCCCGTGGCATATAAGTTGGAATTGCCACCTGAGCTTAGTAGAGTTCATCCTACCTTCCATGTGTCCAATTTGAAGAAGTGTTTGGTTGATGAAACTGCGGTGATCCCGCTTGATGAGATTGAGATAGATGAGCAGTTACATTTTGTGGAAGAACCTGTTGAGATTATGGATCGCGAGATTAAGCGATTGAAGAAGAGTCGTATCCCTCTTGTGAAAGTTCGTTGGAATTCCAAGAGAGGACCTGAGTACACTTGGGAACGCGAGGATGAGTTTAAACGCAAGTACCCAAAACTCTTCAAAACCGGGACTGGTGACCTAGACTAAATCCGGGACGGATTTCTAAATATGATGTATGTTATGTAACACCTGGTATTTTTCCTAAAACCTAATCCTAGCCAAACTTCTATTTTTAGAGCCTGAAACGTTTTAAAACTTTAAAGCATGTTAAATTGGATTTGAGGAGCGTGAGATATATTAGGAACGAGAATTTATTCCTTGATTTACTCAGCACAACCTAGAAAACTCGAATTTGTTTCATTTGCCAAATTATTTGATTTATTTTGAGTTTGAGAAAAACTCTGAAGTTTATGCTTGATTTTATTGGAAAAACTATTTCGTGAACGATGGCGCAAGTTTCGTAATTTTTCGAGTCCGTTTGCTATGTCATTCGAGTCCCGAACCGTTTTTATGAAAAGTTTAACTAATTGGCGAGACTAGTCCCTTGAGTTTATTTACAAAAATCACCCTCCACTTTAATAAATCCCAAAACTACCCTACACTTATAACTATAAATACCCCCATTTTTACTTCCACCTCATTTTTATAAAAACAAAAACACACACACACTACACACTCTCTCTCTCTTCTCTCTCTCTACCCACGCCGGCCCCCAAACCCACCCAGAAATCCGGCGACTATTTCCGGCCACCGGAGAATTTTCCGGCCACCCCCGATTACACCACCTACCCATATTTATAGATCGGGACATCCCCGACTCATCCCCGCAACCCGTTTCACCCCAAACCCACGAACGCGCCCTAAATCTAAGAAATTAACATTCGAATTTCGACTTTTCCGGCCAAAACCCATTTTCTGGCGAGCTACGTAGTAACCGAACCTCCCCCACCCCTTATTCTCACGTTTTCTTTTATAAAAACTCAAAAACCACAAAACCCTAATTTCGAAATCTTTATAAATCCGTTTTTATTTACGTTTTTTATTTATTAAAAGTGTTTTTAATAAAGGTTTTAATAATAAACTCGTGTGGATTGTTTTCTTGGTCCGTTTGGGTCGCGACTTGGGTCGACTCACCGAGTCAACTCGGTGACTCGGTGAGATTTGGTTATTATATGTGTTTGGTTCGAGTTTAGTGACGAGTGAAATGGTATTTTGGTTGTTTTATTATATTGTGAGGTCCGTTTGGTTTGGTTTTGTCTCGGCAGCCTCACGCCACCACCACCGAGTCATGGTGGTGGTGGTGGGTGGTGTTTGGTTATTATTATTGTTGTTGTTGGTGTATTTGGGATGAATATATTTGGTTTTGGATGTGGATTTGGTTAGCCGAAGTGGTTTGCGAATCGATGTTGTTGTTATTAAGTTAGTGACGGGTTAGGAATAGATTTGGTATATTTCGGTTGAGGCGAGACATGGGATTGGTTGTGGTCATTTTGATGTAGTTGGTTATGTTTTGTCGGGATATTTTGGTTATTAGTCTCGGATATTTATTATTATTATTATTAACCTTATTATTATTATTATTAGTTTTAAACGGTTAAACGGTAAATATTAATACGGAATAATAACTATGAAATTTAAAATGTAAATTGTTAAAGTTAATTTGATTTGGATGACGGACTTGGTATCCGCATTTGAGACTTGTGATATGACTTGTGAACTTGTATTGGACGTATTGGATTTGCGGCTATGGTTATTTGGACTTATGGACCCTTTGGTACACGAGACGGTAGGGTACGTTAGGCCCTTAAAGATCTTAACGTACCTGGAACCCGAACTATACGAAATGGTCGATAAACCTGAACAACTAATGGACAACGTGAATGATATATCCAATCATATTAATATCTACACTTATATTATTATTAACGTTATTTGTATTTAAAAGAGTCGATGACTCGGGAAATGCTTTATAAACGGGCAGGTCATGCCGAAATTTACTAAAATTAATTATTATCTTTACTATACTTTATCAAATATAATCTTAATATATTTTGGGAAATGGGTAATACCGAGACTATTAGGAATTGTTGTCTTTATCTATTCGTGTCTTTTATTCTTTTCTGTTCTTCCTTTCTTTTGACGAGTATTCTTCGAGTCTTTGTTGTTTTCTCATATGTTTTAAGGTTCGCCGACTTGTTCTTTTCTATCTTTCTTCCACACGAGACTACTTTTGGAAAATGTTTTCTTTCAAACGCCATCATCTTTTATAAAACTTCATTCAAGCATTAACTATTAAAGTATTCGAGTACTATTGCTGAGTTATGATATTTATATGATTAGGTTGTGCTGAGGATTGTCTGCTGTGAGGCGTATTTGTTTGGTTGACATATATATCTCGTTACCTGCTGTTGTTAAGGTGTGATTCATAGCCCCACTTTTTATCTTTTAAATGTTTATAAACCCATGGGGTGAGATACATGCTTTAAATGTTTTCTGAGCACAAGTATTTTTGGTATGCTTTCCTGATTGGTATGCTTTCCTGACGATGTGCTAAGTAGCTCTGCCTTGCCTATGCAAGACCCTCAGATCATGAACCATTAATCACTTGCGAGTGAACGCGAATATAGGGATATAGCGCTATAGGAATTGACCCTCCCACTCCTTTTGCTAGATAGGCAAATTGTGGTGTACTATATTCGATTTGTCGAGTAAATGGCAAGTGCTCGACCTTGAGGGCATTGTTATACTATGAAATTCCGCGGTTATATTGATATTATGATTGTGGTTAACGTTTGCGTGTCATGAGCTTAGCATCATCAACAATGTTATATGCACAGGGATGCCTCTATACATTGGTTGTTATCTTGATTACCCGATATTAGCATATGTTGCTCATATCTTATGATTAAACCTTGTGCTCAACTTTATATTTTAAACCTATGGATTACACTCAACCTTTGTGTTGACTTTTTAAGCATGTATTTTCAGGTAATGATGTTTAGCTTGGCATGATGATATAATGGGCGTGGAGGAGTGGCATTGGCTGGAGTGGTATTCTGTCACGGCAGCTTAACTACTTTACTACCCTATTTTTACATGTCATTCGTCAAACCTTTTGTGTCTTTTACATTTCCGCTGCTATACTTTGTTTATTTTTCCGCTGCAAACTCTATTTACTTTTCCGCTGCAACTTTTATATAAAGAGTACTTGTACTCTAAATGGTTTATAAATCGAATGATATGTTTTGGTCACATTTTAAACGTCCCGAGTTGTGGTCGTTTACTATAAATGTGCCTGGTTTCTATTTTCGTAATACCCCCAGCACTGTAGCTGCCATATTTGAGTTGGGGGTGTTACAGTATTAATATTTCTGCATTAACTATTTGTACAGTTGAGTGTGCAAAATAAAAAGTTGGAGTGTGCCAATCGTCTCCTTCTTTTAACAAACTAGCAACAAACGATCTTTTGAAACAACTAAAAGAAAAGACGCACACGGAGGATGTATTCAACTAAAAATATATAAAATAAAATAAAAAATTCAATTATCCAAAACACAAACTAAATATAATTACGTATCACCTAGTTGTACCTAGGGGTGGAAATGAGCCTAGCTGCTCGTGAAAAGCTCGGGATCGGATCGGTAAAAAGCTCGAACGTACCGAGCCTAAACGAGCTCGAGCCCGAGCTTTGGCGGGCTCGGCTCGGTTCGTTTCCACCCCTAGTTGTACCCTCCCTACTACTAACAACTTTTTTAAGTGAATTGCTCACACTCCAGTCTCCACACAATGATACAATGGTTATAAATATAAGAGTTGTACTTTCCATCCCTACTAACAACTTTTATAACTGAATATTTTCCCTCCCCTACTAACAACTTTTATAACTGAATATACTAACAACTTTTATAACAGTTCCTCACACTCCACACATGCGCAGCCATGATTAGAGGTAAGTTTCCACTCTTAAATCTTAGTGTTTTATAAAGCTAAGTGTAGCATTAAGTGTTGCCATTTTTTTAGCGTTTTGAATTGTTAGCATTTTAGCGTCTTGAATATGTCATCGTTAGCGTTTATTAGCGTTTTCAATATGTTTAGCAATATGTTAGCGTTTAGCGTGTTAGTGTTTGTTAGCGTTTGTTAGCGTATTCAATATGTTTGTTAGCGTTTAGCATTTGTTAGCGTTTAGCATTTGTTAGCGTTCTGAATTTGCATCGCGATTAGGCGAATATGTTATCGTTTGTTAGCGTTTTCGATATGTTATCGTTTGTTAGCGTTTTCAATATGTTCGTTAGCCTTTAGCGTTTGTTAGCGGTTTGAATCATCTATTAGATGATTTTAGCGTTTGTTTGCGTTTAGCGTTTGTTAGCGTTCTGAATTTGCATCGCGATTAGGCGAATATGTTATCGTTTGTTAGCGTTTTCAATATGTTCGTTAGCGTTTAGCGTTTTCAATATGTTAGCCTTTAGAGTTTGTTAGCGTTTGAAGCATCTATTAGATGATTTTAACGTTTGTTAGCGTTTGAATCATCTATTAGATGATTTTCACTATTAGATGATTTTAGCGTTTGAATATGCTAGCGTTTTGAATATGTTTGCTAGCGTTTATCGCTTCTTAGCGTTTTTTAGTCTGTTTAAATTAAGTCTGATGTCGTGCAGGTAGCAACGTACCTGAGTGCATCATCGATATAGATCTCGACTTGGAGCCATTAACACCAAAGAAGGTGGTAGAAAAAAAGAAAAGAAGCCTTTTAGGGCTACAAGGAAAACTTGTACAAGTTTCTTGATTCGATGTATCTCTTTATACTTGGGAGTACTGGAGTTTTCTGCGTGGTAACTACAAAAACGAAAATTTTCAAGACCTCTGACCTCATTCACAATTTTCTCCTTTTTTACATCTGTTTGGGGGCGATTTCTCTATTGGTTGCCAAAGTCTTAGACCCCACCAATGAATTTAGAATTATAAAGATTTGCGTAGCTGGCAGCTTTTGGGCTGCATTAGGATTTGTTTATACTGGATTATGGCATCTGAAGAATCTGAAATGGGAGTGGCTTTTGGGTATAGGAACTTTCATCTCTGCGTTATGCATCTTATGGTACCTGAACAGAAATGAGAAACAGAATTACTTGGAACTGCTGAATACAAGATCCGAAAAAATCTTGTTCAACAAGTTTATGCGGGACAGGATTAGAAAGGTCCTCGGTCATGATACTGAGAAAGGACAAAGCAGCAACGAAGACATTCATCCAGGAAGACAGTGGTACACCGAAAGGTTTCGATGGGACGCGCCCCATAATGACAAAAACGTATAATGAGACAAGAAGTTTGAAGAAGTAAAAGAACGGTTACATTCATAGTCGACTTAAAAAAAGAAATGCAAAATAGAAAAGATATGTGAGGAGAAAATGTAAAGATATTGTATGCTTTTGTATCTCTTTCGTTATGTTTTTGTATGTTTTAGTCAATTTTAAAAATTGTAAAATTTGTAGTTGTTAAAAATTGTAAAAAGAATTGTAGTTGTTAAAAAATTGTAGTTGTATCTCTTTTGTATGCTTTTGCATCCCTTACGTTATGTTATGCTTTTGTATTCATACACTCATCCTCTCTCAAGGTTATTTATTTCATCCAATTCCTTTAATTATTTCACTATCGCTCCATTTTACCATTTACTTCAACTTTTTAGGTTTTTGACTTGTTTGACTTTATCAAGTCAAACGTGAATGAAGTGATCTATTGTATAAAACTGTAACTGATTTACGGATGATTCACTTATTTAATTTTGACTTTGACTAGTTATATATTATGCGTAATGCCACAGACTTGTCTCTACAAGATCTTCCGTGCGGCACTTAGTCTCGACTAAGCTCAGCCTTGCTCGAATACTCAATGATGTATGCAACTAAAGAAAGGTTCAAAGAAAGGAACAAGTGGAACGGGAAATACTTTGTATTGCTTGAGAGAACTTTACAAGAAATTACAAATGAATTGAGAGGTGTCTTCCTCAAATGAGGATGCCTCTATTTATACTACAACTATGTACAAACTAGAAGGTTCTACAACATTTCATGGGGTAGTTCTACAACCTTCCATTAGAGTAGTTCTACAACCTTCCATTGGAGGAAGCTTCTTGGGCTTCTAAGAACTTCCAAGACCTTCCAAAGGCTTCCAAGAGGTTCTAGAGATTCCCATATCTTCTAACATCTTCTAAGGGGTTCCAAGATCTTCCTAGCTCTTCCAAGAAAAGTGTGGAACAATCCGGAATCTCTATAAACCTCGTAAACGACCCAATCAATCGTGCGGGTCGTGACAATAAGCTAGGTAATATGGACAAACAAAAAGTGTTGGCGGGTCAACCTAATCTAACCCGTTTTTTTACATGTTATTCAACACTTCTGACCCCCGCTCCCCCATTTTGTTTTTGTTTTTTTTTGCCATCTACAATATGGTTGTATCCCATGCCCAAAAAACTACATTAAGCCCCATGTGGGGTAACTTGTAAGATACAACTAATTAGAATTATAATACCAAGATAATCTAATGATTTGCCCAGAAAGTGGAGTGGTTAAATATGTTGGACAGAAAATGTGATTTTTGCCTCCAAACCCATCCTTAAAATCTTTCCACCCCCCACAAACCTTTTCTTGACCAAGTCCTACATTTACCTGCCCAAGTCACAAACAAAAGGTTTGGTCTTTTACTCTCTTTGTTGTGACAGTAAATTTGGTATTTATGTTTGGCTGTTTTTAGTGTTTATGCAGGTGAAGATTGCTTCGGTTAGTTTATACTTTAATGGAGATTAAGAATACATCATCTCATGAAATGATCTTCATCCATCTTCTAACTACGATGAACGTATTTTGAAGCACATCTTGCTCTATGCGGATGGACTCAAGGTCTCTCTCACATACTAAACATGTTAAATACAGCTTTTACCACATTATAGTTGTTAATATAGTATACATACCAATCAAATCTACCATAAATGACAAACTCTTGTTTTGTGATTGGCTATGGTACAATGGTCATATACTTGTATTATATATTGTCTCATTTCTATGTTACACACACATTGAAGACTACGAATTCGAGCTTAGTATCCAGCTTATAATAAGTTATCAATTTCTGCAATGATGAACTAAAATTGTCTAATGAAGTGACAAAAACTTGATAGGAATTAAGAAACGTGAAAGAACAATTGTATTCGGCTGCAGAGCATTTTGAAGATTCATATTATAAGAATGATGAGAAACAAATGTAAGTGCTACACTGCTACATTTGCTTCAATGTGATATCCTCTACTTTAGTATGTTTTGTTATACTTGATCAGCTTCTGTTTTTAAACGTTTATAGGTTGTTAGAAAGCTTAAAGAACTACATCTCTAAATCTCTTATTAAAACATCGACCATTTGGGATTTGTGATGTACAAAGTCAGCAAGTTCTTAGATGAAAATGAAAATGAAGTTTCCGAACCAAGCTTGGAGTCTAATGCACTGAACAGGTAATTAGTTTGGTTGATTCTTTAGTGTAGGGCAAATAAGTATTCGTGGTTTCAAATATGACCTATTTACTTATAAATGGGTCCATTTGAGTTCACGTTATCTCAAAAGGGTCAAATACAAAGGATTCTAAAAAGGGAACAGGTCAAACGGGTTTAAATTGTAAAAAAATTATTTTAATAAAAACCAAAAATAAACAAATAAAAAATAAAAATAAAAGAAACCGAAACCAAACCAAAAAAGAAATAAAAAGAAACTGAAACTTGAAAATAATAATAATAATAATAATAATAATAATAATAATAATAATAATAATAATAATAATAATAATAATAAAAG
>LBNU01005932.1:29396-52538 GCA_014162995.1 Artemisia annua | reverse complement strand
AAAGAAAAAAAAGAGAGAAGTACATTTCACGGCATGCCATGGATTTGGACAGTTCTGTCTGTTTAAAATATGTTTGACTTGGCGAATGTGAGACAAAGTCGTCTCATATATAACCATCACTAGGACCTGTCTATTTTCTCATGAGTCTTAAATATGAAACTGGAACTGATTTGTTTTTGTTTTTTGTTTTTTAACGTTTGCATTTTAAAGACTGCTAGTAGAACAATTTCTAAGGATGTTTGAAGAAGTTTTCTAGACTGTTTCGTCAATATTTAGGTTGCTATTTTCACATATGTTATATGGTTCAGATGTCGTCCGAAATCTGATATTTTAAGTTTTTAACCACTGCAAGCCGAACACTACCATACCAAATAAAGTCTTCTTTGCTTCACAATGACATTGACCACAAACAAAATGATTACAACCAAATGTTTCCTCTTACATTTTACCAAAGAGCTATTTCATGACTCGAACTTATGATACTCAGTAAGAGAAAGAAACATTATCAAAGAGCTATACCAAAGAGCTATTCCATTGACCCCTTTAACATACATGCCGTATGGTTAATTACACAGCAATACCACTTATTACAGAAAAAGAAATATGCAGCTATAGTCGACCAGACCAATAATATGCATAAACGAACGATGAGTAATAAACCATCATCATAACGTTAGGAACCAAGTGACCACCCTGCACTATATTCGGGTGGTGCACGATATAGTGAAAAATGTTCCATACCAGTCATAGACAACTGCGTCTGCAGAAGCTCTAGCAGCATAACCTAACTATAACCATCAAACAACACAAAATCATATAACAACCAAGATGAACATTGCTACATTCCGTGACGTTTAAATACATCAAACCAAAAAATCCAACTTCCTAATCACTAAAAATTCAACTATTCGCCACTGCTTTCACACAAAAATGAAGAAACATTTCAAGAACTTAAAGCGAAAATTGTCCATTATTCGAGTAAATTAAACTTCAACCCATATTTCCAACCACCAAATACTAACAAGTAACAATACATAAAAAGAAAAAAATCAAATCCTTAAATTCCAATAA
The DNA here is from genome assembly GCA_014162995.1 of Artemisia annua. NCBI lineage: Eukaryota > Viridiplantae > Streptophyta > Magnoliopsida > Asterales > Asteraceae > Artemisia > Artemisia annua. The sequence continues at coordinate 51,467 of LBNU01005932.1, read as the reverse complement.
AATGAGAACAAACATAAAATAAAACCAAAAGGGTATTACAAGAACTTGAAAACCTAAAGATCTATCATTTCATTGGTCATCATCATGAGTTTTTGATTTGGGCTTACGATAATTTTCTTCATAATGTTTAGCAATAACCATACCAGTTTTGTAAAGCTTGTTAATGTTTGGAACATTGTAATTTTGAGCAACGTAGATCCCAAAAGTTGCACCCAATAAGAACTGAAAGCCGATTCCAAAAACACCCATTATTGATCTTGGATTTAAATTGTTTGAATTGAAATTTGGTTGGATTTTAATAAGGGTTTTATATTGGATTTTTGGGGTTTATTTTTATTTCAGTTGCTTGTTAACTAAGATGGCTTGCAAAAGGGGGAAATGTTTTTGTTCGATTGATTTTAGTAATTTTTCTATAATTTTGTATTGTCTTTTGGTGGTCATCCAAATGTGTGGTTTGCGCGAGAGATTATGGAGGCTTAAGATTATTTTTTGGAAAAATAAACTTTGATCAAAAAATAATCTTTGTTTGGCAAACTAAGATTGTGAATTTTATTTTAGAAAAATAAGTTTCCAAAAAATAAGTTATCAGAACCAGCTTTTAAAAGATTATGGAGATTATTTTTCATAAATTAACTGATTTTAATCTTTTTCAGCAACAGTACCAGCACTACTGCAAAAAAAATAGCTACAATTTTAATCTTTTTCAGTATCAGCACCAGCACCAGCATCAGTACCAGCAACAGCACCAGCATCAGCACCAGCAACATCTATTTTTGCCAAACATANGGTTTCCTCACCTTCAATGACAGATTATGTGACAACCTGTACAAAAATATGCAGACCCAAACACCACAATCCCCATAACTTCCACCTTGTATAGGGACATCACGTGCATACTTAAACGAGACATGATAGTTATTGGAGTCTATATTCTTCATTTGCATCACCTACTCTCAACAAGATATTTGTGTAGTTGACAAGCAAAAACTGACCTGAAATTTTTCCCACCATACACGCTTTTCAAACATATATCTTCACTTGCATCACCTCCAAGGCTATCGTATAACGTAATGACACCCGTTTTAATGGATAATTCGCCCAGGCACCAGTGTGTATTTAGTTGATTGATTGGAAAAAATACCTAAAATGAAAAGTTGTATCAGGTACTTTGTGTGCCTTCATTTGTAATAGCTGATAAATGAATGCACACCTTTTCGACGCCTTCACGAAACCACGGGATGCCGTTTGTCACCCCATAAAAAGTGTGCCGCTAAGTCGAGCACCGTCAGTCGAGCACCCCAAGTTGAGCACCGTCGTTTAATAAAATATAATATATTGTACAGTAAAGTAGATTTCCTTTAGATTTGGTGGTACACTTACTTTTGGACACGTGTCGCAATATTAATGGAGTTGAGCGGTAGAGCAGTCGAGCATGACTCTTTTGGGAAATAGATGGAAAAATGACCATAAAATGGAATTGCTTTGTACTTTTCTACCATTTTGGGAAAATGGAGACATGATTCCATATGATTATACGGACACTGATAACAATTGCATATTTTGCATGTGATATCCAAAGGCTGAAATGGTATGAAGCATGAATCTATCTATACTATATTATAAAGCATTTGGGATATTCTTAAAATGGAAAGCTTAAAAAATTAAGATTCAACACTTGTTATAATGACAAATTTTAATAAGTACATCTATAATATCATTGGTTGCAACATTTTAAAGCACTTTTTGTAGACATGTTTCTAAAAAAATAAAAAATAAATACAAAGTAATTTAATAAAAGAAAAAAAACGTCTATAACATTTATTACCTAATTAATGTTATTTTTACAATACCCTTAATACGAAAAATACTTGTTATTATACATATTGTACAAGCTAAGAAAACACACAAAGTTTCATACAATTTACATATGGTTTTATAAAACGGACCAGACCAACGGGTTCAACCGGGAACCGGAGTCACCATCGGTCCGGCTAGCCCATAAAAGTCGTCCGAATACGATATTATTAATTCAATAGAGTTTCAAAATGCATACTAAATTACAATGTTCAAAAATTACCATTAAATCGCAAGAGTGCCTCGAGAACCTAACATATATACCTTTTAGAATTTTTTTGATAAAACTTACCGTAAAAACTAAATACTTTGTTTTATGAAAATCGGATGATTTTTTCAAAGCAAAGGTGCAAAGTGATAATTGTTTATTTACATGATTATACACATTTGCACATATCTATCTATACTACATTATAAATCATTTAGGACTTCCTATAAAATGAAGTCTTAAAATTTTAACACAAAAAACATTACTATAAAAGGAAAATTATAAAATTTATTTAAAATTTAAAAATTTAAGTCTCATTTAAACCATATTGTAACCCCTCCAATAATGATATATTTTAATAGAATTGTTTATAAGAAAAGCTCACTAAACTTATAATCACTAATTTAATACTAAAATTTGAAAAATAAAAGTGACAATTATTTACACTATTAATAATTTAGACGTTCTACTTTTAAAAATATATCTACTACGTTATAAAATATTTGGGACATGTTAAATAAGAAATGTTTAAAATGAAAAACATTTGTTCACCACAAAAATAGTCACCGAGTACCCGCCGCCGCATTACGCGGGTACCCTTCTAGTATTTTAAGAAGTATAGCTCAAAAACCAAGCATAAACTTGATTTGTGTTAATTAAAGCAAAAATAAAGATGTTCATAACTAATTTTTCGGGTTCGAAATTTATGGATCGTATGCGGAAAAAGTCAATAGTGTAACCAGTTGGTTGGTTGTTTCCAAAAACCATTAACTATTCCCATTAAAATATCAAACAGAAGTTCCCTTTAAATCAAAACAAGGGGCGGATGAAACTAGCTCTCTAGATTAAAGTTGTACTCCAATTGTTTTGAAGATTGTTTGTAAAGTTGTATTTATCGTGCGGATGCTCTTACCGGTATAATTACATGACTTTATTTAATTGACTTTCTAAAATTTTGGGATCCACTAGCATAAGACTTGATAAGACATGGAAGCAACAACCGAAAGTCGTACATTTATCACACCGGACGAATATTCATGCATAACGATAGTTTATAGTGACAAATAATTATACCTGTAAACTTGTGCTTCTAGTGTAACACTTGATACTACGTTAAAGAAGTATATGGTTAAAAATGGAGTTGAAGCTTATTAATGTAAAATCACCTAAAGATGCATAAAATTAAATTGAGATATATTTCCAACTTCTGCGTAATTATACATTACTATATTTTAAAGAGTATTTAAGTAATTCGACTAGCTATAAGCCCTTTCAATGGACTTGGGCTTATGAAGACTTATAGCTTATTAAAACTTTCATAAGTTTGTATGAAAAACAAAGCTCATATTAAAAGTTTGAGCCTTTATAAGCTTCAGGTCAAACACAGCCATGGTTTTAGCTAATGTTATATCATCATAACTGTCAAATTGGAAAGCGAGAACGTTGTCCTTTGGTGGTCGCCTAACTTTTGTGCGCTCGGTTCTTGGTAGCCTCTCGTTGTACTATTTTTCCATGTTTCGTGCCCCAGCTAGTGTTATTCAAAAACTTGAGAAAGTGAGGAAAATTTTCTTTTGGGGTGGGGGTGGGGATAGCCGCAAGATGGCATGGGTTAAATGGGAAAACGTTTTGTCTAAAATGAACTGGGGGGGTTAAATATTGGAAGCCTCAAAGCTTCCAATTTGAGTTTATTGGGTAAATGGTGGTGGCGTTTTAAGGTAGAAGGGAATACTTTTTGGGCTCGGGTCATTAAGAGTATTTATGGCGAAGATGGTGGTTTGCGAGAAGGGGGTGATGGTGGGGTAATTAGTCGGGCCACTTGGAGTAGTATTATCAAAGTGGGCAAGGAAATTAATAGGCTAGGAATTGAGTTCACATCTTCGTTTGGTAGGAAGTTGGGAAACGGTGAAAGTGTAAGTTTTTGGTTGGATAAATGGATCGGGAATTATATGTTATGCGACCGGTTTCCTAGGTTGTTTAGGTTTGAGAGAAATAAGGAAGTTCGAATTAGAGATAGAGGTTGTTGGGATAATATCTGGGTGGAATTGGTGTTGGGATTGGGTCGGAAATCCTAGAGGTAGATCAATGGGTGAGTTTGAGGATTGTGTTAGCTTAGTGAGGGATCAAGGTCCAACTCGAGATGGTATGGATTCGTGGCAATGGCTGCTGGAAATGGATGGGGGTTTTACAATGAAGGGACTTAAAGAGATGGTGGATGAGAAGGTTCTCGGTCCGAGATCTCAGGTAGAAGAAACGAAGTGGTGCAGGATTGTTCCTCGGAAGGTAAATGTTTTTATGTGGAGGCTTAAATGTGGTCGGATTCCGGTTAGGACTATTCTTGATCATATTGGTGTGGATCTTCATTCTACATTATGTCCTCATTGTGAGGAAGCTGTCGAGACAATAGAGCACAGTATGGTTCGATGCAATTTTGTTTTCTCGGTTTGGTCAAGCATTTGTGATTGGTGGAATATAGGTTCCTCTGTTGGTTCATGTGTAGATGATGTCCTAAATATGATGGGTTTTGGGCCGGCTAAATTATGTCTACTTTGGGAAGCTGTGATATGGACTTCGCTCTATCTCATATGGAAAGCTCGAAATAATAAAGTTTTCCGGGCTAAACGGTTGTCCGCTTCTGATTTGGTGTTCGAGATTCAACTTACATCTTTCTTTTGGGTTTTGCACAGGTCCAAAAGTTTCGGGTATAGTTAGGTCGATTGGTGTAATGGGCCTGCATCTCTGGTCTGAATTTATGCTCGTGTTTTGGGTCGTTCTTGTGCTTTATATTGGTTTTATCCAGTGTTGCAAAAATCAGCCAACTCGGCCAATTAATCGGCGATTAATCGCTAATCGGCCCTGGAACTTGGAGAGATTTACAAGGTAATCGGCCGATTAATCGGCCGATACAAGGAAATCGGCCGATTAATCGGTTAAAATTCGCTAATCGGCCATGGACCGCCTCAGTACCGATTCACGATTTTTGCAACATTGGTTTTATCTGAAGGCTTTCGAGTAGGCTTCAAGGAGATCGAAGAATTGAAGTAGAATTTGCAGTGGCAAGACAAGTGTAGCTGGTTATGTTGTGGATTGTAGCAGCTGTATTCATGTGTGTCATAGTTAGTAAGTGTGTAATGGTGTATTTTGTGGCAATCAAGGCATACACACATTTCTCATGTGCCGTTGGTCCCTGTTTGCTTTTAGTTTTGTTTAGGTAATCGGGTTTGCTTTAGAGGTGATATATGTTTTCTGTGTTGTAACTGATGTTTTCCTTATGAGGGTATGCCCCATAAGGTGACTTTGTTCTTTTGCTTCTTGTTTTTTGAATAATAGCTGGCCTTTCGAAAAAAAAAGTAATAATGCCCGCGCACACGCGGTTTTTTTTTTCTTTTTTTCTTTTTTTTTGAATGATATATTTTTATTTATTAAAAAACAAATAATTTAATCTTTGTTTTGTTTGATTTATGATTTTTAATTATAGTTTTTTATTATTTAATATAATTATTTAAAAAGTTTAATCCTATTGTTAGTTGCATCTTATCCATATTTTTTGTATTTATCTTCTACTTATGTAGTATATCAACAAAACGAAATTATAAATTTATAATTAAAAAATAATAATACGAAAGTCCCCACTTGAGGTTTTGTTTTATTATATAAAAGATTTTTAGCACCCATTCTCCATACCCTACGGGTATGTTGTATTTGAGCACCCATTCTGAAGGTGGAAACAGTCAAGAGTGAATCTGCGTGCTAAATATTTGAAAACAAGAGAAGCTTCACGTAAAATTACACATGCTTAAAAATTAAGAGAAATGACATGAGCCTAATTAAGAAAATTACACATGCTTTCCGTAAAATATTTGGTATTTGTTACTCAACATAATACAAAGGTCGAGCCATCTAACCATCTTGGACCTACCAAAGGGCTTGTGTCCCAATCAGTGGCGAATTTAGGTATTTTAAAAATGTGTGGCACAAACGATTTTTTTTTTTTTTTTTTTTTTAGCTCAAGTTCTAACTAATACAAAGAATGGAATAAAAAGTGCCGTATTAGAAAAATCATATACAAACTAGTATCGTTACTTCGATCATCCTATCACATCAGAAAATTGGTATTTACACAGCACGGCCCTTGAGCTCGAAAACACTAAGACTCACAAAAAACAATAAATATCAGAAAGCTAAAAAAGTTAAACAATATATAAGCTTAGAAACAATACTTGATGTCGAAGTTATGACACTAATTTTATTGAAACGTCTTTCAAAACTTCTTATACAATAACTAGCACGTGTAAAGATGCTATGAATGACTTATGACCAATCAAAATAATGTTTTAATATTTCCAAACAAGGGTTAATAATGTTACTTTTGTGCCTTTATACATTTTTAGAACTAAAAACTAAAAATATGAGATAAGTGTGTAAAATCTAGAAACTTTAGAGGCAAATGTGTAAATGACTCAAAATGGTCATCTTCTTCACCCAACTAAGAACAACAATAGTATACTATGGTTATCTCAGTTTTCAAATTACTTTATACTAATCGATTTTAAGCTCATTCTTTCTCTAAAATCTCATAGTTTTCATTTTTGAGCACATTGTTATCAATTTGGTACCTGAAATCGAATTAAACCGACCATTACGCCTATTATCAATCGCCCCTAAAAAATGAAGGCCTGGATACTCAAATCCGGCCCTGCTTCACATGGCGAATCCATGTGTGGCATGTGCCACAGGTGGCCAAGGCATAGCTCCGCCGTGGTCCTAATTAGGGGTATCCATGGTACTGGAACCGTCCCGAACCAGAACTGAAACCGAAAGAACCGAGAACCGAAAATAAGAAAAAAGTAGAACCAAGAACCGTCCCAAGTTTTTTGGTTCGCTTCCGGTACGGGAATTTTCGGTAATTCCCATAAGTACCAAAGTGTTAAAAATATATGTTTGGATGGATGTGAAATTATGGTACTCGGTTCGTAGAAATTCGAAAGAAGTGAGCAACACAAAATTGTTCATTACTTCATTGCTTTATATCAATATTTTAATTTATCAATCACTCATTTTCCACAAAAATAATTGCAAACTCATTGAGAATATTATATATCAATCGTGGTGACTAACTTACAATAACTTGCATGGTGACAATATATCATGCAATGACACCATAATCGTTAATTGTTTCTCGACTTTTATCATTAATACCAATAGTTAATTAAAACTTCTTGTTAACCAACTGTGCTAGCTCAGTTGGCCACCAAGGTTTCCTTAAAGTGTCTTGGTGAGGGGATGTTTGGCTAGGGGATGTCTCAAGTTCGTGTCCCACCCGGGACTTTTACCCCTTCAGGCGGTAAAGGAGGAACAGGCGGGTCTCGGGTCTCAGGGTCAGCATACTACTCAATTGGATATTACTGCTGGACCTGAATCACTAACAACTAACAAGCCGTTCTAAAATAAAAATAAAATGATAATAATAAGAAAAAAAAATTACAACTTCTTGTTACTAAACAATACAAAACTGTTCAATATGCGTCTATGCGCATACTCGATATTCCAGTTTAAAATAAATAAATAAATAAATAAAAACTTTCATGTTGATGAATGATGTTTGAATCTTTGAATGAAATCAATGGATTAAAGGTTAAGGTTTATGGGTTTTAGGTTGGATTTCTTCTATTTTTTAAAAAGCCGCGTACTTGCTTGTACACAATGTCCCAAACAAACCCTATAAAATCACATTTTCATAAAAGCCAGTTCTTTTCGGGAAAGTACCGCAACCGGACCTTCCGACCCGAACCGTCCCGAGAACCGAAATTTTGAAATTTTAGGGACCAAGAACCGTACCATAGTTCTAATACAGGGTCCCGTTCTCGATTGGTAGAGGTACGGTTCCTCGGTTCTTTTGATTCCTCGGTTTCTTTTGTGACATTAAGCAGAATTTGAACCCACAACCATTTGGTTGGAGAGCTTCTCACACAACAAGAGGTACTGTCACAAGTTTCATATGAACCATTCTTGTGCACCACTCGGGTTTATTTTTCTTATGAAATGAACATGTCTAAATTAGGAAGGAAAAACATCCATGAATCAATAAGGAAACAAGAAAGCAAGTGATTATTAACAGAACCATGCTTCAGGTTTAGACTATTTACAGCTCTGCAACTTATAACTGCAGTTTACTTCTTGATAGAAGAAAATGATCCCAGAAAATATATTTCATGATTGGCAAATAAAAGAAAAGAAGATGTTGTGGAAACATATTAAAGGACGAAAATGTCAATGGCATCCAAAGGTGTTCTCTCCGCTGTAGGTAACATACAAGAAACCATCCTCATCCTTCTTTTCTTCGTATATCGAAGACATTATTGCCCCTGCAAAAATTGCAGTAGTGTTTTGGTTATAGCTTCAAGGGCAACTTAAGTGATTGAGCAAATTTCACGACTCCATTTTTATGTTTTAAATTTGAAGATCAACAAGCTAACGATCTAATTTCCACTTTGATACCAAAATGTTTAAAATTATTTTCTGATTATTTAAGATAACACGTATGAGATATGATTGTCATTTGGTAGAAATGGTATTTTCATTCTTTTGACAAATTATTGGAGGTCACTAGAGTAGCCGTAAACATTTAATATTGTTAGTAGTGAAGAGATAAAATTTGATAAGCCAGAAGCTTAAGAATTTTTATAATGTTCGTCTTGTTTTCTTTAGCAAATTCCAATCTGGTAATAATACTTATTATATGTCCCAGCCTGGTAAATTAAAGTTGTGACAAATGGTAATTAACAAAATCCCCTTAATAAAAGACATGTTTGTCCCTATTTGGTAATTACTTTTTGACAATATAATTACCAAATTAGCCCATTTCAAAATTTCAATTACTCTATTACCAACGAGATATAAAAAACTATAATTACAAAAGTCGATCATTTTGAAGCGTACGCTGCTGTTTTGTAGAATTCCCTACTTTCGATCAAAAAAATTTGTGCAGCAATAAGCGATATTACATGAAGGGTTACCTGTGGGTGGCAAGGCGTTATCAACAAATATGAATATGGCCTTCTCAGCACTTAGCTTAATCCTTTTACGTATCACATAAACAAATTGACCAACAGTCAAGTCAGCTGGAACAAGGTACCTGCAATATATAATTCATCATGATTTTTGTTTTAATCCTTTTTTTGGGCTATAAGGGACACTTGTTAATTCTTTATACATGCATCTACTTGTTAGATTGCATGAGCATTTCAGTTTTGCTAGATTTTCAATGCAATTACACTTGTAAGTTAGTTCATCGATACTGACTAGATTAACGGTATATTGCTTTGGATATATTTTCAACACATTACCACTTAGGAGTGATGGGGTTAAAAGGGAAAATTGTACATCTTGTGGAAAAGTATACAAGATCAACCCTGGCTCAAGGACATCTAGCAGCAGGAAGTGTTTTAACATGAGTGATTAGTCTAATTTACAAACAAAAAAAGATTGTTACTTTGAATCCATGGATGTATCATGTATAACGAGAAATTAATTATCGCTGTCATCAAACATAATTATATATATAGTTATGTTAATAAGGCAACCAGAAATTTGCACCAGTTGGTACATTCAAATACAAACGCTAACAAAAACTACATAAAGCCATGTCACTAAAAAATAAGAGAATAGACGATTCCCTAAAAGAAATTAGAGACTATAACATGGCAATGAGATAAAGATTCTTACAATTATGTTTAAGAAAGCAACCTAAAGTACTAATGGTTTAATGGAATCTTTAAAAGGGGTGCTAGTTTGTGATGGATAATCTATGCACATGTGTTTTTGAGCTCATGTGTTACATATGATTGTATAAGCAAAGACTGCAAGCAACTTTAGAAAACATTAAAAAGATTCAAAAGTAGGTGAAGTATGTTTAAGAAAATGCAGTAAGAAATTTCCAAAATTCCAAAAACAATGTGAGAGCCATGTCCATCAATGTTGTAATGAATTGGAGTGACACTTTATCTTGTGCAAAAATGTGATTGGCTTATCTACCATTGCAACTCATCCGTATTTCAAAACTTGTCGATTGTAAAAGGAACAGACATGTTAGAAATTTGATATAAGTAGCAATCAGCATACATGATGATAAATCAATACACAATTAAGCACAATATATTATGGTTCCATCTTGTTACAAGATGAACAAGTCTTTAATATTATAACGGGAATGTGCAATGTGCTCTGAAAACTTTAGTTTCTTGTTGAACTTCTCAATGAGTCTCATATTTAAAACATGGCAAGCGGTGTAAAACCAACAACACATTAGCATTTAGCATGTCTTTGTGACAAAAATGATCCTTAAAGATTTTAGACCATTATTAGTATAACTTTCAGAATCTGATATGATACTAAAAGTAGTTATTTTATCTTTTCTTCTTTTTCTTTTCCAAACTTAGGATTTAGGAACACGTCTTCCAAATCCAAACTTTAAAAAACTTGATCCATTTATTATTCATTGGAGGAACACCAAAGTGACCAAACACCCTAGAGTAGTTCAAAACAAAACAAAGTATGTAGAGTGTGATGTTATAGTGTCGATGGGAGGGGTGTTTGAAATACGGGTTGAGTTCGAATACCCAATATTCAAATCTAAAACCTCCAATTTCCAAATTTTGTTCGGTTCACTAACCAGACCAGATGCTGAATTAGGTTTTTCATTTGAGGTTTAAGTTGGCCAAGAAACAGAACTAAGACTTGCCATGTTTTTAGCTTGGTTTTAATTTTGCAGTCAAATATGTCTTGTTGAAGAAGAAAGTTAAGTTCCATGGGAGACATTGAGCTTAAACATGTTAAAGGAGTTGTACTTAAACCAGATTACATGAAAAAACGCATTCGTTTACGAACTCCAAGGAGCTCACCTATATACGCTCACTTTTGGTTACATCTTTACATGTTTTGTTTTAGCACCAATTTCTACCCTACTACTTTAGGATAAAAATTCGGTGTTAGACTATTGATCTCCATCAGTTTAATCTAAATAGCATTACATCAACCTTACTATTACAAAAATGTAACATGCCTATCTACACAAGCCAAAACATACTGATCGTCAAATAAATAGAAGCAAATGGGAACTCTTGTGTAAACAATAAAAGAAGGTACAGCTAGTTAAGAGGATATCACTTACTTTTTCTTATCGATGTTGGGAACATCGCTTCTCTCCCCCTTCTCCACAATCACCTTAAAAACACCAAACAAGAGTTAACAATGAAACCAAATCAAGAAGTTTACTTTAGAAACACTTATTTTTGTTAGAATATAAATCTAAACAGCTAAGTATGCTTGTCATGTGGTTCTTGAATGAGGGAATCAATTATCGCCAAAAGATTTTGTTTTGGTACATGTGTTTTGGATCCGAACTCCGAAACCAGATGGTCTTTTCTCACTTCTTTTCTGCAATCACCTGACTCCTCATTCTTTCTCTTGTTTTACACCATAAAGTTCACCCGCTTTTTTTGTTTTATGCTATTTTTATGATTGAAATTCAATTATCTGAGTAAGCTACTGGAATAACACCCATACCCAATTTATAAATTTTTCAAATATTAAGGCCCATTCATATTCCAATTTATTTCAAATCTAAAACCATAGGTGATTCCATATAGCAAACCAAACATTAACTAAGGTCCTAACTCCTAAGTACTTGAAGGAAATCACCGGAATCCAATTTCATCAAACCTTCAATTTCTCAAAATGTGAAAACAAGTCATCCATATCAACATGTTTTCTACAAACAAATAGAGAAACTTACTGGAATTCTATCAGGGTATTTGTCTCTAATTCTAGCAGCCTCTGCACGCCTTTTCTCTGAAACAAACCGAGAAAAAAACACAAACTCAGTGAGATAATTCTCAACGAAGCAAAAAACAAAAGGGAAAAACACTTGATACAAATCAATAAGTAGCAAAGACTTACCGAGATCATGTTCTTGCTTGAATAAACTCTTTGCCATTTCACTCTACAGAAAGATAGATGAACCAAATCAGAAAAACAAACATGCACTTACGATACCAAGTATAGTTCTTATAATCAAGATATTGACTTTATCTATCACGAGCCACAGTTTTCATAGCAAAGGAACACTACACTTTGTATAACAGCTTTTGGAACCAACTAAGATTGTTTTTCGCTGTGACATTTTTAACCATTTTCCAAAAACCACCCATTTTCCCAAAGAACAATATGTCTATTTGCTATGAAATTCCAAAGTTTTACACTCTTAGGCTGATGGTAATGGAAGGCGGTCTACCACCTGGTGGTACCAACACACGCCGGCAACCCCCCCACACACAGCCCAATCGCGAGCCAACTCAGTCTAACTCCCCACTACCATATGTTAACCCACTCACCTAACTTCTATGACTATATCATCGCTCAAGGTCCAATGATAAGCTCTATGTTCACGCCTTTTACCGTATAACCTTGATAATGATACATAACATAATACACAAATAATAAGACAAAAAATAAACAACATCAACAGTTTATTACTTATTTCAGTCACAATGATCCATAATAAACAATTTAGAACACCCTCAGACTCTTCATCCAAAACTTGATAAACACATAAAAGTCTTCTATACAGACTATCACAATTCTTTAACAAAAAAAACCAACAAAAAAAAAAAAACAAAAAAAACTATTACCACAACTTTAGACTCTTTTTAAACTTTTCACTCTTCTGATCATAAATTTATAAACTTTAAAATAAAGGGTGGTAAGAAAAAATAACACCAAAACCCAACAAGAAGTCAAGAACCATACAATTTTTCCTGAAGATGCCCAACATCAAGAAAAAAAATATAAACACAAGAATAATATTAGTAGTATTGCAAATAGATGAAAAAACAGAAGCAGATGATTAAAGAGGACTAACCCTGTTTTTGTTTCTAGAGATAAACTTTGATTGGGTTTGGTTTTGTGGGGATGATACAAGTGTTCTTGATTTTGTCTTGTACTCTAATGAAAGTTGTACTTATAATGTGGTCAAAGGGTGTAAATTGTAAGTTACTTTAAAGTGTTTATTGTTTGGACCCTTTGTTTTGTTTTTTGATATATCTTTACACTTAAAATACTACTTGAATACTTGTGTTCTCGAAATTTTTTTAGTGAGTTGTAATTGTTTTTGAAAATTTTCGCAAGAAAGTTTAGCATTTAAATTAAACTAGTTTAAGTGGATTTTACTTTTCATCTAATAAAACGGTTCATGAAACCATTCGACATATTAAAAAAATACTGTATCTTTCAAGCTAGGAACTCTTTAGGTGAAACCACAACTCGAACAAGTTAAATTTAACAGTGATGCATCGTGGCAAAAAGAAACCGGTAGGGCAGGTTTGGGGTTTGTTGCTCGAAATCATAATGGGGATGTGTTATTATCAGGTGCTCGAGTAGAATATTATGCGGCCTCTCTCCGTTGGAAGCCGAAGCCAAAGCTATTTTGTGGGCCATGACTCATGCTCAAGGTAGAAACTTCCATATTGTAATTTTCGAATCAGACTCCCTGTGCCTAGTTAATGCACTACGCAATCGATCTACCCTAGCGTGCTTGTTTTCGTAAATATTAGTTACTTCGCTAGCTTTTAGTACGTGTAATTGGTCGTTTGTTAAAAGAGAGGGGAAAATGGTTGCTCATAGCATAGCTACATGGGAAATAGAGTGCAATGACGAGATAGTCTTAGAGGGTAGAGTCCCAAATTGTACTTTTGTTCGAGTGACCGACGATGTATTCTTATCTCGTGATTGAATGAAATCCTTACTAAAAAAAAAAAAAAAAAAAAAAAAAAAAAAAAAAAAAAAAAAAAAAAAAAAAAAAAAAAAAAGCTAGGAACTCTTTCTTGGCAAAACATTGAAAACTAAAGTGACTATATGTGATAGGTGACGTGCAAAACCTACTTAGGTACCCGCTAAAGAAAGTGTCCGTGTATACTCGAAATAACATGATTGCATTCACAAGATGTTGGTTATGTGAAGCCAACTGCTACTTACTGATCTCAAAGTTGTAATGTAGAGCTTTGAACTATAATTTTCACTTCAGAAACCCGAGTTCTCAGCACTAGATTGCCTCCTTGACCATGCAACTGTTTATGAAGGGATTACCTGAATTCTAGTAATTATTACTGTTAAACATGTTATTAGTTTGTGACAATCAGGAGTATGTCTACCATATGTAAACAATTCTATAACTTGAAATCTATATCATATACTAAATAGGCATTACAGTCTGAATAGCTAATGTTGTTGAGATATTATTCTATGTTATCCAACAAGGTTGAACCTTTATTTGAAGTAGATCACATTCTTTAATAACAAAAATATTCATTAAATATGATGTAGAATAAGTCGTTCAAGACTTAGAATAATAAAACCAGGTTATCTCAATGGTTGCCCATTGATGTGGACAAGCAAGTCTTTGTCCAAACATGTTTGACTTGGCAATTGTGGGACAAAGTCATCTCAAATACAACCATCACTAGGACCTCCCTATCTTCATTTATGATCTATACAAGGCCCTTCACATATATAACCAAATTATAGGCAATCGAAGTCAATGTAACAGCCTAAGGTTGATATGTTGTTAGTTACATATTTTTCTAACCGTATAATTGTATGTTCCTATACAGACTCACACAGACGTATCTTGTGTTGGTTTAACACTTGGTTGCGACAACATATTTATGTTATAACTTTTGTTTTTTTTAAAGACCTACAATAACAATTTCTACCATTGGATGTTAAAGTTTTGCAAACTGTTTCGTCTTTTATTATTAGATGGAATATTTGTGTTGTTATTTTCATAAAATTATGGTTTCCGCGCTGCAGGTTATGTAACTCAATTGTGGTCAATCTTACAATGGTGGTGTCCTGAATATGTGATTTTAAACATTGTGAGCCAAACACTACCTGTTAAATTATAGGCTTCTCTGCTGTTATTTTCATATAATTTATGGTTTCTGCGCTGCAGGTTATGTAACTCAATTGTGGTCAATCTTACAATGGTGGTGTCCTGAATCTGAGATTTTAAACATCGTGAACCAAACACTACCTGCTGAAATACAGGCTTCTCTATTTCAAAATGACCATGGGCAAATCTCTTACATTCTGCAAAAGAACTGCTTCAGTTGCTTCCCGAAAATATGATCAGCAAAGAACACACATTCACACCCTTTTAGTAGCCCTATTGACTCTTTCAACACTTTGGAAGATGTAATTGGTTCCCTTAGACGCATGATAGTAAAGGAATATGTGAACATAGTCGACTATAGTACCACCCATATGCGACCTGAAAATGGGCAATCAATAGTAGACAAAAATTGCATAAAGGAATTATAAACCCCATCATCATGCCAATCTACAACATATTTGGAACAAACCCGTGTTTAACATTACTAGATTCTTTTAACCAACAACTACTCTGTGTACACATTCATACCTTAACATCCTTTAAATCAGCAAAGTTATCAGCATCAGTATAACCTTCTAAAAAAACTGAACACGCTACTAAAAAAACTGAACTGCTACTTCAATAAATGGACAAACATGTCAACATTCTATCTGAAGCAAATAATTTTTTGGTCTTTAAAAAAAAAAAAAAAAAAAAAAAAAAAAAAAAAAAAAAAAAAAAAAAAAAAAAAAAAAAGAAGAGAAGTACAGTTCACGGCATGCCATGGATTTGGACAGTTCTGTCTGTTTAAAATATGTTTGACTTGGCGAATGTGAGACAAAGTCGTCTCATATATAACCATCACTAGGACCTGTCTATTTTCTCATGAGTCTTAAATATGAAACTGGAACTGATTTGTTTTTGTTTTTTGTTTTTTAACGTTTGCATTTTAAAGACTGCTAGTAGAACAATTTCTAAGGATGTTTGAAGAAGTTTTCTAGACTGTTTCGTCAATATTTACGTTGCTATTTTCACATATGTTATATGGTTCAGATGTCGTCCGAAATCTGATATTTTAAGTTTTTAACCACTGCAAGCCGAACACTACCATACCAAATAAATTCTTCTTTGCTTCACATTGACATCGACCACAAACAAAATGATTAAAACCAAAAGTTTCCTCTTACATTTTACCAAAGAGCTATTTCATGACTCGAACTTATGATACTCAGTAAGAGAAAGAAACATTATCAAAGAGCTATACCAAAGAGCTATTCCATTGACCCCTTTAACATACATGCCGTATGGTTAATTACACAGCAATACCACTTATTACAGAAAAAGAAATATGCAGCTATAGTCGACCAGACCAATAATATGCATAAACGAACGATGAGTAATAAACCATCATCGTAATGTTAGGAACCAAGTGACCACCCTGCACTATATTCTGGTGGTGCACGATATAGTGAAAAATGTTCCATACCAGAGTCATAGACAACTGCGTCTGCAAGAGCTCTAGCAGCATAACCTCACTATAACCATCAAACAACACAAAATCATATAACAACCAAGATGAACATTGCTACATTCAGTGAAGTTTAAATACATCAAACCATAAAATCCAACTTCCTAATCACTAAATTTAACTATTCGCCATAAACATATCAAGAACTTAAAGCGAAAATTGTCCATTATTCGAGTAAATTAAACTTCAACCCATATTTCCAATCACCAAATACTAACAATATATAAAAACAATCAAATCCTTAAATTCCAATAAAATGAGAACAAACATAAAATAAAACCAAAAGGGTATTACAAGAACCTAATGATCTATGACTTCATTGGTCATCATCATGAGTTTTTGACTTGGGCTTACGATAATTTTCTTCATAATGTTTAGCAATAACCATACCAGTTTTGTAAAGCTTGTTAATGTTTGGGACATTGTAATTTTGAGCAACGTAGATCCCAAAAGTTGCACCCAATAAGAACTGAAAGCCGATTCCAAAAACACCCATTATTGATCTTCTTGGATTTTTAATTGTTTGAATTGAAATTTGGTTGGATGTATAAGTTTAATTTTATATTGGGTTTTTGGGGTTTATTTCAGTAGCTTGTTAATCAAGGTGGCTTGCAAAAGGGGGAAATGTTTTTGTTCGATTGATTTTAGTAATTTTTCTATAATTTTGTATTGGCTTTTGGTGGTCATCACAAATGTGTGCCAGCGAGGTTCGGACCCAGTCTTTTTTTGAGACTCTCGGGCCGCCGCTAACCACTGGGCCATCTATAATGCATGAAGTTTCGAAAAGTTGCTAAGTAGTTTTCTAGTTGATCAATACGCATTCAATGTTTAAAGCATACAATTGTTAAGAGTGGATTATGTATTGCCTTAACCAAAAGGGGTACATAATATAGAGCATGGATGAATATTTTAGAAGTGGGCTTCCAATAAACAAATCAAAAAAAATGTCAAACCATATTAAGGTTGTGTTTGTTTTCAAAAAGAGGCTCTTAACAGCCTCTGAATCTGAACCGTTCAGACGCGGTCAGACATTTTGGCCATTCACACCGTTTGTTTTCTTTTTCCCGTTCAGACGCAGTCAGTAAGATCTTAATGGTCTAAACTTGAGAGAGGTGTCTTAATGCATCTTGTTAAAAGAAAAATAACCAAAAAAAAAATTTAGTACGAGCAAGCAAATAAACGGTTCAAACATGAATTTTTTTTCCCGTTCAGATGCGGTCAGATTCAGACATTTACTCCTGAGATTCAGATTCAGATTCATATGTGCGGTTCAGATTCAGATTCAGAGCCTCTTAAAAAACAAACACCACCTAAGAGTGAATTCGGTATTGTCTTAACCAAAAAGGAACGATACATAATAGAGTACGAATTAATATTCTAGAAGTGGGCTAGAGCCGAATAAACTCATCCAATACAAATGTTGACTAACAACAAGTTGTAGCGGGTTGTCATTTCATTTGTTAAAAATCCAGGCGAATGAAATTTATTTTATTAGTTTGAAAAACTAAGAGTAATGGTGACAATTATGTGATCCTCATCCCTACAGTCATATCACTTTTTCAGAAGAATTTCATGATCAATTTAGTGTAACAATGCGACCAAGAACACCACCAAATATACCTAAAAAATAATAAATAACTCATTCGAGTTTGCAATCGATTCAACCATTTCGTCCATGTGAGACGCGTCCCCTATGGGGCTATGTAGTGGGGTGCGACGCGTCGGGAAAGCTGATCGCCCACTACACGCGGAAAGCTACGTGAAAATAGACGATTTTATTGGCAGTCACAATAAAAACCTAACACGCAAACATCAGTCCTACATTAATTGGTGGAGAAAAACAATAACATGAGGCGGCAATGACGTACCTAGTGTTGTTACGATGAGGTTCATTTACATCAAAATCGAGTTTAACATGATAGAAATATATCTTATTCCATTTTTGCACATTTTGATAGTTTTAAATTAGTGATTTCCTAAATGTTAGAAGTTAAATGGTGAGATAAATGCCAAGAATCTTAATGCAAGATGTTTAAAGTGTATCTTAAAATCCATAAGAATCAACTTAATGAAATGGTGTTATCCATTTTGTTTGAAATTGCAACATTCTTTTCACATTTCATGTCTTTTTACCTTCCTTTTTAAACTATTCTTAACTCTCACACCACTTTACTTTTCACATCAACGTCACATCAGCTTTTCCTATCCTTCACAATCATCTCACTTTTCACTCCCACCCATCTCACACCACTTCACATTTAAACACATCTTTTTATTTAATAAATATCTCACTAAATATCTCGCACACACTCACAAACTAAAAAACAAATAAATAAAAACGCTAGAGGGGCCCACAGTGGACGAAGCCCCAAAGGTGAAACATTCACATTTTGTTGCTTGGTTTTTGTCTTCCCGCCATGACCCTAGCGGCTTTGCCGCGTGAATTACATTTTGCTGGAGGCTCACTCCCTAGCGTTGGGAATAGTCTTATAGTCATTTTATAAATGGACTATATCTTATGCTACAAATGTGTTTAGAAAAACTAGCGCGTCATCAAGCAGTAGCTCAAAGTGTTATGATGTGTTTGTTTTTGTTAGTTATTACGGATAAAAATTAATGTAGTATGTCCGGATTCGAACATGAGACTTCAGGATTGCACACATTACGTATGAGTTTCAATGATTAATAATTATTATATTGAATTATGAATAATTATTAATTTCAAAAATAAAACACGTAACGGTCATTAGTAATTAACGGAAAATTGACTAATGGACGTTAGGCGAAAGAAGAAGGGTTAACTTGTAAATAGTAGCCAAGATGGATCCGGTTTGGACCCTTGGGCCATGGATCGGCCGAAAACCCAACCCATAGGGGTTTAGGGTTGTTGTCTTGTGCTCCAAGATGTGAAATAGTATAAATACAAGGCTCTTGTATTCATTTTTTTCATATCTTGATTCACTTGCAATCATAATCTTCTTCTTCTCTTCTCTTGAGCCTAGAAATCGAACTACACCCTTATAGGGTTCCTACTAGATTTCTAAGCTCAAACCATTCTTGTTTAGTTGATCAACTACACCCTTCTAGGGTTCCTACGCGATCTTCTAAACATTGTGTTTGGATTGTTTGTGATCAAGAACCTAGCTTTTCACATTGAAACGCTACTAATACGTGTATACAAGAACGAAGATCTAACATACTTTTGTTAGCTTGTTTCCCTTATTCGACTCACACAATAGTCGATTGTCATAAACCCTTGTTAGGGTTTTACTCGTTCTTGTTATTTGATTTCTTGTTTGGCTAGAAATCACCAAAGTACGCATATCATTAAAATTCGGTTAATTAATACAAGTATTATGATTCTTTACTTCCGCTGCATGCTTTGATGTTTACTTGTTTAATTTATAATTGTTATGATTACTAAACTCCAACAGTGGCATCATGAACCGTTAATACATTGTAATTAATTACCGAAACACATAAAAATTGAATTGTTTGTGATTACTACATGTTGTGGTGTTCTAAAGTTTTAAAATTTTGTAAACCCTAAAATTTTTTTATAGGTCGATTACTATTTTTTTTAATAATAAAAAAAATTAGGGTTTTGATTTTGTAAAAACTTGTAGAAACCCTAGGTTGCATGTAACCTTTATGTGATTTTAATGGATATTGGTTATATGTCATTGTGAATATGCGATATATGACTTGGTTATATGTTTATAATAAGTGCTATGTGAATATCCATGACAAAAACATGCAAGTTTTGTCATGGATGATGATTATGTAGTAATTGTTACATGTTTTTATGATTTCATGATAATTATGAGATTTGAACTAATTAATTAGGGGTTTTAGTAATAAAATTGTTTTGACATGTTTAATTACTAAAAAATTAAATTAATTATATAATTAGGGAAGACCCCATAAAATGTGTAGAATAATCAATTGTGTGTTATTCTATATTTATTATCGTAGGACTTACGCAACCATTTATGGTGTATGTGGTCCATTGGTACATCGATCGAAAACCAATGGGAGTGTTAGATAATATATACATATAAATTGATTTATTTAGCATGTTCATTATTTAAGTTGTTTAATTTTATTTAATTGCTCTTTGTTTATACATATGGTTGTGACATGATTGTAAGCAAAAAGGTAATTTCATAATAAAATTATAAACCGGACTTAATAATGGTGAAATCATGTTTTGAGCTTTAAAAATCATGAACTTTTAATTGATTGATGCAACTGTACTAAAATGGTCTGAAAAGCGGCCTTAATTTGACAAACTATAAAGTGGGTATAAGTTTAGCTTCGCATTAAATTGTGACCTTAGAGAGACTCCATTCTGTCTCTACGCTCGCCTGTGCGTCAAATTGAACTTACCAAGTAAGCCATTATTAGTACGAAGCATCTTAAGGCAATGTTGTAATTTGCTCAACGCCTCAATTAAAACTTTGTTGATTTATGCTCATGTAAAGAAACGAATATGTAAATATTTTGTTTATGAAACCTATGATACAAAGATGAATGCATGACATCTTTGTACATATTTTTTGATTACACACATCAAAATTATATACCCTTGAAATTTAAGTCACTTGCCATCTAAGTATAAGGAACACTTGGAATTAATTATTTGGTATGCGTGAGACCTAGGCCAAATATTAATGACAAGGTAAATTTCCAAGTGTGCGTGAGACCATACATGGAGAATTTGCAGTTTCTAAGTTAGATTACTTAATTAAGTTGATGCGTGAGACCTAGAACTTAAGGCATGAGATGGGATGAAACATGCTTACATTGCAAATTGATGAATCAATTTGATGTAGATCCCATAATGATCTAGGAATTGGAAAATTGTTTGCCAATCATTATTCGACAGATTACCATCTTTTATACTTTCATTATTAGCAGATCAACTGATGTAATGAAACTTATGAAAAGTTGGATCCTAGGTTTCAAGAAAATTATTTGGTTATATGAATATTTCCATGGGTGCTATATTTTCTTGAAAATATTGATTATCGATAATACTAAAATTGAATTTTGTAAATTCTTTTAATGTATTAATGCAACATTGAACCGTAAACGTAAGTTATTCTTTTCACAAGTAAATTGATCTACACCCACATGGGTTTTTGGTTAGAGTCAAATTTACGAAAAAGAATAAACATAGTCTTCTTTCCATAAAGAGAAGTGTGAGACTTAATCCTATTCCTTTTCATGAATGAGAAAGGTATAATAGGAAAATTAGAATTGTCTATGTTCTAAATACATAACTCATAGCAAACTTTAATAGTTATGATTATTTGCACTTTATGAGTTATTAAATAGAATCTAGACTGATTACTGCAAAATGGTAAAAGACAAATTAGATTATTTTATCTAGTTGTTTTGATTTGACCATTTAAAGATGCTACATACAATTGTTGGAATGGTGGATATATACAGGAAGAAATTGCATGCCCAGTTTTTTCAAGTTAATAGTTTGGAATGTGATGAATCACATTTACGTAGTAGAATACATTCTTTTAGAACCTATATAATTGTTGG
>LBNU01005931.1:0-11586 GCA_014162995.1 Artemisia annua | reverse complement strand
CGATAAATACTCGTGTCATGGTTTGATCGTTTCTTTCTTTATTATTACTTGCTACTTATTATCTTTTAGATCATATCTTTGATAGAATTCATGCTTACATCTTTGATTGTTTGAAAAGTATATCTTAGATTATATCTTTGATTATACGAAAGTTTTTAAAAGATAATTAACCTAAAAAGCGGTAAACTATTCAACCCCCCTTCTAGTTTTCCACAATTGGCATCAAGAGCTACGTTACTCAAGATCTTTAAAATATATTGTATTTTAAAACTTGGATCGATCCATGGATTTTGAAAATCTCAAAGAAGGGCAACAACCACCGCTATATGAAAAAGAAAACTTTCTTGAATGGAAAAGTAAAATTGAAAACTGTGTGAGATCAATTGATCAAGACCTTTGGCATATTATTTTTATTGGTGATTTCAAACCAACGAACACGAGTTTTGAAAATCAAGATGATTATCCAAAACTTGATAAAAACACTAAAGCTAAGATAATGATTTATAAAGCTTTACCAAGGGTCGAATATGAAAGAGTGTTAGTTTGTCAAACGGCTAATGATATTTGGAAAAATTTATTAAACCATCATCAAGAAATATGTCAAGTCAAAGATGATCAATTTGATCTTACATATGAGTTAGAAGTTCTAGAAAAACTAATAGATAGACACTTAATAGAAATGAATACATGTACTACTAGTTTAAATGTTTTAAATGAAGGTACAAGTGAAGATGAGTACGTATGTCAAAGAGAACTTGCTTGCGAATCATGGAAAGGCACGGATGTAGATGAAGATGATCATCCGATTAGTGATTCTCAATTTATTGAAACAACAAGCAAGGTACATGTTGAAACCAAACATTTTTGCTTTGACACATTTCTCTTAGATTTTTCTAAATTAGAAAATGAGTCTAAACTTTTAGGTAACATGAACCTAAAAACCATCTTCAACAATGAGTCCTCAAAATCTTTTGTGAATAATTTTGAAAAGGAAATCTTGTTAGAAGATAAAATGTCTAGACTTGAGAGTAATGTTGAAATTGATCTAGAATGTAAATTATGTCTAGATTACAAACATGAGATTAAAAAGCAAAATGAGAAAGGAAAAATGTTAGCTAAATTTGATGAAAGCTCAAAATCTCTTGAAAGATTGTTGAGGAGTCAAAAATTGTTTAGAGATAAAACCGGATTAGGATTTAACTCAAAAGCACCATCAACAAGTAAAACAAAGCAAGTAAACTTTGTTAAACCTAGAAAAGAGATTTAGAGATAATTTAACCTCTAATAGAAACTCATGACAAAAGGATTAAGAATATCATATTCTATGATTTTATATGATTATCTAACCTTCTTGGATACATGAGTAATTGAGTTTCCAAGCGTATCGTCAAACCAAGATTTTACGCTTTGAGCTTATCATCTTGATAGCATCTCTAAGCAACTTGAAAGGTACGCATTACTTCAACTTGCCTTTTGATTGCATCTTATTCTAGCATTATGTGTTATAGTATGTGTTATTGGTAGTGTGTATCCTTAAGTGTTTACGTGCTATTAGAATTAACTAAGATTAGATTCTCTGCGACAAGGAATTTCGTCATTAGTACTAGTAGGAGATATAAGGTGTGTTCGGTTCTTTAACCGTCAAGAGATAAACATGAGAAACTCTTGAGTAAGTCTCACTTAACTCTTGCTCACAAATGAGCTAACTAAGAATCTCCTAAGTGATAACATGTCTAACACTTTTGTGATGCTTGCAAAACAACATTCCTAAACACCACACTTTGGGTCTTTAATTGTGTTTTACTTCAACCACTCTTTTATGATAATTTCACACAAAACACACAAGGTGAAATAAATCACATTAGCATAAATTAGGATGCATGGAAGAAAATGAGTTTTCAACATCTTGAATTTACACACCATAAGTGACACTTAGTCGTATGATGTTGTACCTCTTGGACTTTTTCAAAAACTAATAAAGTTCACAATGTTTTTATGAAAGGAAACCTAAAGAGTCGAGGAGTCGTTGAATATAACATTTAACGAAAGACCACCTCCTTCTAAGATATCATCTTCGGTAGATGATGACTTAGTCGAAAGTCCAACAATGGTAAGACAAGCAAGTTAAGTAAAATGACAAGGAAGATGAATTATTAAAAGGAATAAACATAGATGTTTAAAATTCTAAAGTCATATACTAACGAGTGTCACAACATTAAGGTTAAAGTTCAAAATATAAACAATGTCTTCTTACCTCGAGTCAAACATTGAATCAAGCAATATTGACATAGGTCATATGTCTTGAATCATGAGTCATTGGTAAAAATCAAACATATTTGATAAAAACAAGCTTTTGGACATTAGAGTAAAACTACGAGTTTTAACAAATTAGATCTTTCAAAAATAGATTAAGTGAATGGAGTGTCAACAATTGAAAGACTTTTTGATAATACAAGCAAGCTCCAAAAGCAAGAAATTATCACTCAAGGACATTCCTAATTACTTTCTTGTTCTCAATAGTTAAGTAGTTGATGACTTATCAAGAATGAGATTAGTAAATCCGTAGATAAAACTAAACATAGAGAAATGTTCGGAAGACTACTTGTTTTCATAACAATTAGATTCAACATTATGTTTGGTGCTTATCTATGTGCTCGTTTTAGAAAAGAATCTAAAACATCTCCTTTGGAAGAGAGTGTTTGAACACGTCAAAAGATACTACACAAGGATTATGGTATCCCAAAGGAACGGGAATAGAAACCATAAGTGTGCACCTAGTTGAATTATCATGGTGATTGAGATAAGAGAAAAAACACAAGTTGTACTTGCACTTTTATGCTTTCTTACCAAATGATTCTCAAAGGAAGCTTAAAGCTCTCAAAACAGCATTGGACGAAAATGCACGTTAACAAACTCCTTGAGATTAAGCAAACTCACGTCAACGACGGAATCCCTCGTTTCAACAAAGGTAGCGTCAACGTCAGCGTCAATCAAATCCATTATGCTCTTAGAATGACATAGTGAGATTCATCGCCATAGGATTGGTAAAAATGTTCATTAAGGAACATCTCAACCTATAACGTCCATTACGATAACCACATTGGTTGACATCCCTTCTAAACCTCTCGGATTAGGATCTTCAAACTTTCCTAGATCTAGTTTAGGACTTATGGAACCTAAAACCTTAGTGTTGAACACTAGAGTATGATCACAACAATCACAACATATCTGCTTTGTTTTTCTGCTGAACCGGCGGAACCCTCAGCCCATACGGGCGGAACCAAGTTTTTGGTTCCGCCATATCCGCTGAACCAGCAGTCAGTTTTAATTCACATTCAAAACCAAACACCCTCTTAACTTATTCATCCACTTTTCAAACAGCCATCACCCTCTCAAAAAACACACAACCACACGAATTTTAGGGCTTTCACTCTAATCTCTTCAAATCCAATCAACTTTGTAAGTGTTCTAATCATAATTGCATTTTTGATTCATGTATGACATTTTCATTTAAATTCATTAACTAGAATCTTAGGGTTTATGCATAAAACTTTTAATTCATGAAAAACTTGGTTGAAACATCACTTGCATATTGTCTCTTGAATGCTAAAGGGGATACATAACTAATATGTATTTTCGGGTACATTCAATCGAAGACACATTCAATTAGGAGCGTTTTGGTTATCTTTTGTTTTTCCAACAAAATTGGCATAACAAAACAATTTGGGCTTCTACACGAGTCAAGATAACCAAGTCTCCACATTGTTTGCATATAGGAACACATTAGAACATCCACATTGTTAAAAGTCGTTAACATAAGATTTTGTGTTTTTCTAGGAATCAACATGCCTCCCGCAAAATTCTTCGATCACAAGGAAACCCTTAAGTACCTACCCAAACACCATAAGACCAAAGGACTTGATAAAGTTCAAGTAGAAACCTTTAAGGCCTTAGAAAAACGTTATGTTCATGAAGGTAGAACTATTGATCCATCCTTTCTAGAAGGAACATCCATTAGACAAAACTTCGCCGCAATCAACTTTGATTGTCTCCTTGATATCGATGAGCCAATATGTCCTAGGTTCATCTTAGAATTCTACGCAACCATAACCCTCTCTTTAGATGACGATGGTTTACAACCAATCTAACACGTCATTTCGTACAATTGAAAGACTTTGCAACAATACTTGGCGTCCCTAGTATTGGTACTTGTCTCTACACGGATAAGTGACCCCTTTCAAGCCTTGATTCTATCGAGCGTTTCTATCCATACCATGACCCTCTTGCTAATAAGGAAGTTATTCGAGAGCATCTCTTTGTTAGGACCTCCAACACTAGGAAGAATCGTTTGGGAAATGATGTGAATAAGGACCCCTTTGGTATGGAGCTTAATGAGCTTAAACCACAATTTAAGAAGTGGGAAGAAATTCTTAGAGCCAACGTCATAAGTTCCATAGGAAATAGAGACCATGTCAACACATGTCTTAGCTACATGCTCTATAGCATTTCCACCGGTCAACCCTTCAACTTAGCTTACTACCTAGCTAAAAGAATGGCCGACATACCATTAGTAGGAACAACCGCTCTCCCTTATGGAATGCTCCTTACTCGCCTCTTTAGAGCCATCTCTCCCATTCCTCCAAACAATAGGGGAATTAAACTCGACTACAATTTGGTAGCTCACACATTCGTCCCTCTAAGTGACAAGAGAGTGTTCAAAGTTAAAGGGAAACGCACTCGCTCTCCTTCACCATCATCATCATCATCCGACATGAGTGAAGATGGAAATCTTCCAAATTCAAAGCTAGCACCTTTAGACTACCTTCAACAACTTCCCACAATAACGAATGAGTCCGAAGAATTCAAGCAAACAAAAGGAATGTGGAAGTGCATGGCAAGGTACATGGGAAAAATGAAGAAGAAGTTGGATAGCTTGTGTGATGAAGCTTAAGGAGCGTTTGGCACTATTTAGTTTTTAGAACGTTGTAGACGTTAAACTATGTGTTTCTTGTTAAGCTCTCATGTTATTTGCTTTTATGCACTATTACGTTTATTTGACTATTTGTATGTCTCATTACTTGTGATGAATGAGGATATGTGATCTTATTGAATTTTCATGCTTATGTTATTCTTACTAAGTATAGAAATATTCGCTAGCCCCCGGTCAAAGTCCAATAAGACGAGTGTTTTGATGTCTATTTTTTGTATTTCCTAACCCGCTATACATTATATTTTCACTTTTAGGAGTTTTCGGAAAATTTGAAAATCGTCTTGCGGGTCAAAATAGTGGACTGCCTTGTTTTACAGGCCTGGCGGAACTGGCGGTACCCTCAGAAGGGTTCCGCCAGTGCAATTTCTGGGTAACCCAGATTTTGGCCCAACGGAACACACGGAACCCTCAGAAGGGTTCCGCCTGTGTAACCCGAAGGTTCCGCCAGTGCACTGCAGAAAATTAGTTTTACTTTTCAAAATTTCACAATTCATAAAACACTAAATCCTTTCCTTTAGTGAGAAACTACCTTCCTAACACTCCATAAAACACATTAGAACCATTTTCACCCATTAGAACAATTAGGAAGCCACTTCCCGCCAAAATTCAAATTCAAAAACCAACTAACCCAAGGAACCCTCAAAAAGGATCCTTCAAACCATTACAACATTTCAAACCAAAACATCTCCCATGAACTCATAGCATTGAGTGCTTATGATGATCTTTCACTCAACCCAACTCCATTGGATTGACTTCTAATGATTTGACAAGCTCTTGGTAATCTTCCAAATCATTACAAACCTCCATTTTTGTATGGTGGAACATCAAATCCAAACACTCATTTCATGACATGTCTTTCCTATAAATTTGATCACCTTTGAACAAACCCAAAACTCACACCAAAACCATTACTTCACTCAATCTCAAAACTCAAACTAGCCAAAAGAATTGAGATGACTAAGTCCAACACCTCATCCGAAACATCAAGAAAACACACTAGGATTAGTGTAAAACCTTGTTGCTTAAACAAAACTACCAAATCAAGCTCATCATCTTCAAGTGACTCATCATTTGATATTTCCGCACCCATCCAAGATTATTTCAACCTCACTACACCAACACCTTGCAACACCAACATAACCACCTTTCAAGATTTGCTCAATCTTGATAATCCACCATTTTCTCCCGAACATGGGCATGCAAACATACACACTTCACAACCAAGTGATTCAACATCTCCTTTTCAACAAACTCAACCATCAAAAACTCCATCACCTCAATCACCAATGGAACTTTTCCAAACACCACCAACATCACCATTACCCTATTTGGAAACTTTAGAAAACCTTACACCAAAATCATCAAACCCTCCATCTTTGTCACTTTTTGACACACTTACCCAAGATGAAACACCTCAACTACCTAGATTTCAACCAAATAAGTCATTGGAGGATGGACCTCATCACCCATCCTTGATAGAAGGTTTAGCTTACCGCTATGCTAGACCCTCAATCTTTCCACAAGATCAAGGTCATACATACCCACAATCTTTTGTGTTTCATCCCGTTTACAAATTCATTCATGATCCTCTTGACGGAGAACCAAGCTTCCGCCATTATATCCAACAACAACAACAACCACCACAAGAGTCTTCCCTAAACTTTGATTCAACAAGTATAGGAAACAAAAACACCTCTCAACCATCCACCCTAGCTCCATCAAGCACAAGTGCTCCACCACCAACAAATGAAATCCCATTTCCACCACCCCGACATGATTGCGGTCATTGTGAAAGAACGGCTCACATTACCGAAAGATGTCGAACGGAAATCCGGGAGCTAACCTATGAAATGAGGTTTATCTTAAACCACATTTTGGACCGTCTAGAATCCTTGTGTCAACCATCTCAAGTCTAGAGTCTACAACCAAAACCACAAACCAACAAACCAAGAGAATTTCTCTTCCAACAAAATCAAAATAAAACCCGCTACATCCTCCAACACACGTTTTCCTCCTCCAAACAACCTTACCCTTGTTTTAGGAAAATGTTTCTCATTAAGGAAAGTGATGGTTTCCTTTTAAAGATGTAGGATTTTATCCTTTCTTTTGTTTCTTTTTCTTGTGTCTTCCACTTTCAGAAATAGGATGATTAATTACATCATTTCTTGTCTTTGACTTTCTAAAGTCAAATTTTACGTGAAATGAATTTCATTCTACTATGAGATATGTTTTGTTTGTTGACCATTGAAGTATTGTGATTGCACTATACCTTGTTATGGTAACATGTATATCTTGTGTTTTCGACACTAACTCTCTTTTGTAGGATAATAACTCATGCTTCCCTTCCTTGATACTCCGATTGAGGGGAGTAATATTCAAGGGGGAGTATGAGTGTTGCATCGTTACGCTTCAAAACATGTTCTATACTTGTCTTGTGCGGCAACTAACCTTTCTTTTGTAGGTTCAAAATCCATGACTTCTTCCTTGATACTCCGAGTTAGGGGAGTAATATTCAAGGGGGAGCATGAGAATTGCAACTAACCTTTTTCTTTATAGGTTCAAAATCCATGACTCCTAACTTGGCACTTCATTCAGGGGGAGTATTGTCCAAGGGGGAGCACGTGCATAAGTTCCGCTACGCTACTCTTCTTTTTGTTTCGACAAAAAGGGGGAGAAGTTTAACTTGTTTTCATCTATAACTTTTTTCACTTCTTTTTATTATTTTCGTAAAACAAGTTTTAAACTTTATAAGACTTAACACTAAACATAGTGAATTACTTATAAATAAAGTTTACATTTTGTCATCAACAAAAAGGGGGAGATTGTTAATACAAATATCGCCTAAAAACGTTATTTATATTTTACGATCTTTGCTATGTTTTGTTAATGACAAAGTACAAACTTTAGCTTATAAGTAAATCATCACTTTAGTTTTAAGTCTTGTATAAACTAGACTTTACATTTCTTTTTAAACATAACATAAGTTTTTACTTCTTTAAAAAGAAAGTGTCACATCTCATCAATATGCATTTATGGAAAGTTTATGTGTTTGACCATCTTTGGTTCTTACACATGTTTGGAAGCATTCCACATTGAGTCAATGCATGAAATAAGTTGATGTGACCTTGTTTGTCTTGGAGAGATTTATTACAACTTTGTGTGCAAGTTTTGTAGTGTCAGTTCTGGCGGAACCCTGGAGTTACACGGGCGGAACCCTTTTGAGGGTGCCGCCGTTTCCGCCAGAGCTGATGCTTGTTTGTGTATAAATACCAAACTACTTGCAAGAAATCTCTCATCACTTTAGGACATATATTTCACATATCCTCTCATCTAACTCAGTAACATTTGACTTGTGTGATTCTCTTATGTAGCAAAGGAGTTCACAAGTTCATCCAAGAAGTTACAAGTTTCAAATCATAAGTTGCAAGACTTGTTAGCTTTGTTATGTATAGACTTTGGTAGTTTATACTTAATTTGTATCTTGTGTAGAAGTGATCGGTTAGTATTTTAGGCCTTAAAATACATAGTGTGACGGGAGTTGTTGTACCCTTGTAAAAGAACTAACGGGAGTGGTTGTACCCTTGGTAAAGAACTCGACATCTAGCTTAGTGTCGGTAAAAGGAATTAGGCGACGATAGGTTGGTTCTACCTTGAACTAGAACTCAGTATTTAGGTTTGTACCGAATAAACGTGTAAGCGACGAGTGTAAAGGTTTCTCCACCGGGAAAGGAGTTTGTTGACTAGTGCTTTAAACTCTCGAGTTGGATACTCGGGGTGTGGACGTAGGGCAAGGAAAATAGAGTTCCTTGTAGCCGAACCACGATAAATACTCGTGTCATGGTTTGATCGTTTCTTTCTTTATTCTTACTTGCTACTTATTATCTTTTAGATCATATCTTTGATAGTATTCATGCTTACATCTTTGATTGTTTGAAAAGTATATCTTAGATTATATCTTTGATTATACAAAAGTTTTTAAAAGATAATTAACCTAAAAAGCGGTAAACTATTCAACCCCCCTTCTAGTTTTCCACAATATGTATTATCATATTTAACAATATGTTATGTTTTTAATTTGAATCTATTTGAACAATTCAACTTATCTTTATTTGGTTAAGTATTTATTAATGTATGTGCGTTTACTTACATGATCCTTCTTATAAACACTTGCAATTAATAAAGTTGATAATTAAATATAACAATGTCTTGAAACATTTAAACGACTTCAAAATGTTTTAGTCTGAATGAATGAACATTTGCAAATATGTTTAATAATACAATTCACAAAAATTTTGTAACCAAGTTATTTTCAAATCTGAATTTGCTTTAAAATCAAAAACTAAGATCAATTTACTTGAAAATCAAAACTGAAATATCTTTCCCTAATTAAACCAAATAATCTAAAGTATTATTTGTGTTATAATTTAGTACATCTTTTATTTATTTGAATGATTTAATAATCGAGTTGTGATATTTTTGATCTTCTATGCTTTCAACAAAAATAATCGAATTGTGGTACTTTGGTAATATAACATAAATCATACAATATTATCCATCATGAACAAAAAAATAAGGTTTAAGCATAAATAAATGTTATGTAGATTTTTAGGAAAACTTATAAAAGAGAATATATGTTAAATAGGTTTTTAAAATATTTAATAAACTTAGATTTTTTCAACAAAAATAATCGAGTTTTCTTGGTGAAGTCTTACAACAAGCGAATGAAATTGTTTGAAGAGATGAACAAGGAATAGTATAATTTCTTAACGTATTTTTTTCCAAACAATGTTGGTGGGTTATTGATTACATCCATACATTTTCTAATAAGTTTGAAGCTGTTATCGATTTATTGCTTTGCATCCAATGTATGCGTTAAATGGGTTACATGATTTAATTTTATAGATCATAATATTAAATGATTTTTAAAAACATAACCGGTATGAATATTAATAAACTGTTAGTGAATAGACGGGAAAAGACAGAAAAAAAGTACCGTTCATTATAAGATAATAACAATTTAGTGACAAAAATGTAACACAAAAAAAAATAAAAAAATAAAAAAAAAAAAAAAAAAATTGACGCATCACATTAACATACCAAAATGTGCTGCCATTATACACAACACATGGTTTTTCTTCATAGTCACCATTCAAAAGCTACCATGCAACATACATTCTAAATAGATGCCATACTTGCTATCTACTACATCAAGCTAACAAATCCAAAATACACAGTTAGACATTACTGCTAAAGAAACTGCACATCATTGTCCATAGTTAAATACACATAAAACCAGCAAATCTTCATTCCATTGTAAGCATCACATAACCATTTCTTGACAACACTTCAGCATCAATTGTGAATCTGACCGCTTGGTTTTCAACAAATCCAACCTCATTCATGATTTGTTTCCATTTTCCAAGCATAACAACATGATCATCAAACTCTTTGACTCTTGATTTATCGCTGTATTTTCTTAATACCAGTTCCTTCTCAAAAGACGAATGCAAATGACACAGCATGACCTTAGTTGGCTCATCAGAATCAATGTAGTTATACAGCTCATGTGTTCTAACAAAACCAGATGGTATTGTCTGCCCAAATGTATGAAACAAAAATTTAAAATTTAAACCAACACAAAATACACAAATGATGTTGTATCAATATAGTATACACTTACAAGGTAACCCTTTTTGGTAGTGCTTCCAAGCTTCTTAACAAAACTCTAACCATCACCAATCAAGTTGTTTGACAGGGCAATCTTTTTGTTGCTTGAAGCAGTGCATTTCTAAAAAACAATACCATATCAAAAACAGAACCAAGTTTACTGAATAGTTTCATTATAAAATAATTGCAGCGAATTTTACTACCTTAGTTAGCTTTTTACCAACAGGAGGGTCCTTTCTTTTCTTGGCACATAAAGCATGATTATCAGGTTCAGCATTCATATCGGATGGAAAAACATCATCTTCTTCAACCTTTACAACCTTTTCTACAACCGGCCCCTATGACACAGTGTCATAAAAGTTTAATGCTTATCGAAACTCATAACAAAAACTTGATATTTACAAAAACTTAATACATACCAAAAAAAAGTTAATTATACTAACCAGTGCAAACGGAGGACATTTCAAACGAAAATCCAATGAGATCAATGAGAAAGGTCGAGCTTTTTGCCAAAATGCAGATTCTAATAGACATTTATATGTTAGCAAAAATAGAAACAGATACATACCCAGAAAAAAATAAAAAATATACCAAAAACATATTAACTTACGTCGAAATTCAGGGTCCTGACAAAAACCATCAGCATCATGTATTGTTAGGACAAAATGATGTCCAACAATGAAGTAGATAACAAAGGATTGACTTCCGTCAATCATGTGATTGTCACAAAATTTCTCCCACTCAGACTCACAGAAACCAGATGGTTTGTTCATATCAAAATCAACGTAAACTCTCATCCACCCATCACAAGTTCTAACACAATATAAAGTCTGTTTTTTAAAGTCATATCCTTCAAGGAAACTTTCTGGAAACGGCTGCAATCAAATAACACGGAATGATGCAAATAGGTTAATATAAATTAACAAATT
>LBNU01005929.1:0-10411 GCA_014162995.1 Artemisia annua | reverse complement strand
AACCATCGAACCCAAGACAGTGAAAGAGGCCATGAAACATCCTAGTTGGGTTCATGCCATGGATGATGAACTTGAACAATTTGACAAAAATGATGTCATGACCCTAGTTGAATGCCCTCAGGGTGTCTTTGTGATTGGCATGAAATGGGTGTTCAAGAACAAAACTGATGAAAATGGCATTGTGGTCAAAAACAAAGCAAGGCTTGTTGCCAAAGGCTACAATCAACAGGAAGGAATTGACTATGAAGAAACCTTTGCCCCTGTTGCTAGAATGGAAGCCATCAGGATCTTCCTTGCTTATGCTTCTTACATGAACTTCAAAGTTTACCAAATGGATGTCAAAAGTGCATTCCTAAATGGTAAACTTAAAGAGGAAGTTTATGTTCAACAACCTCCTGGATTTGAAAATTATGAGTTCCCTAACCATGTTTGCAAGTTTGACAAAGCTCTCTATGGTCTTAAACAAGCTCCTAGGGCATGGTATGATACTCTCTCAGCCTTTCTAATCCAAAAAAAATTTGTCAGGGGAAGAATAGACAATACTCTATTCATCTACAGGACAAAGGAAGATGTAATCCTAGTTCAAGTGTATGTTGATGACATCATCTTTGGCTCAACAAGCTACAAACTGTGCAAAAAATTTGAGAAACTGATGACAAAACAGTTTGAAATGAGCATGATGGGAGAGCTCACATACTTTCTTGGATTACAAATCAAACAGACTGATCAAGGAATTTCCATCAGTCAAGAGAAGTACATCAAGAACACACTGAAAAAGTATGATCTCAGTGATTGTGCTTCTGTCAAAACCCCTATGGTCCCTCCAAACAATCTTGGTCCTGATCTCACTGGTAAATCAGTGAATCAGACCATGTTTAGAGGAATGATAGGCTCACTGATGTATCTCCTAGCCACAAGGCCTGACATTCAGTTTGCAGTATGCTTATGTGCAAGATATCAGTCTGACCCAAAAGAATCACATCTCACTGCTGTGAAAAGAATCCTGAGATACCTTAAAGGAACTTCAAATCTTGGTTTGTATTATCCTAAGTGCTCTGGATTTGATCTTAAAGGTTACACTGATTCAGACTATGCAGGCTGTAACATGGATAGGAAAAGTACCTCAGGATCCTGCCAATTCCTTGGAGGAAAACTGGTATGTTGGAGTACAAAGAAACAACAGTCAGTAGCTATGTCTTCAGCTGAAGCAGAATATGTAGCTGCAGCTTCCTGTTGTGCAAATGTACTATGGATGAAAAGTCAACTCAGTGACTATGGCATCCATTACAAAAGTGTCCCTATCTTTTGTGATAATACCAGTGCAATTGCCATTTCCAACAACCCTGTCTTACATCAAAGAACCAAACACATTGATATAAGATATCACTTCATCAGGGACCATATCATGAATGGAGAGATTGAATTACACTTCATCCCCACAGAATATCAGCTCGCTGATATTTTTACTAAACCTCTGGATGAGCCCACTTTCACAAGACTGAAAGCAGAATTGGGCATGTTGGACATTGACAGTCAAGACACTGAGTAAATGTTTTCCAACATATTGTTCTCTTCAAGGACCCTGAACAACCCTCAGTGAGTTACACAACTCATACTCTCAGGGTGCCCAAGACACACTGAAAGCATTCAATGCTTTAACTAAATGCTCTAAGTACTTAGTTAGTAAATGTCCTAGGTTGGTAACTGAATTCTTATTTAATATAGGAATATATGTCTTTTACCTTTCTGGCATCCACATCTTGGGCCCCCACATTATCACCAGTTATCCCACTTGGCATTAACTGCCCTCTCTCACATAAAATATCTTGTGATATTTTAATACCTGCAAAAGTGTCTTTTGCAGAACTGCGCAACTGTTCAAATGAACAGGTGCGAAAATTATGGGGAAGTGGAGTGGTGGCAATAAATGCGGACTTCAAATGAATTATCTATTTTGATTCTCAAAATCATAAACCCATTGAAATTCCTAACCCTAATCCACCACTCTATAAATACTCCCCTTCTCCTTCAAAAACACACACACACAAAAATCTTTAAAGAAACTCTGCTCAAAATTTTCAAAAGCAAAGTGTGTGTAATATTGTCAACCCAAAACAAGTTTGCAAAATACTTTTCTTGGTCAAAAAGGACTTATATAAAGATATCCATCTTTGTATCAATCCTCTTGATATCATATAGATTATTTCACGGCAGCGATCTTGTTGGAATCAACTTGTGACCATCTGGTGATCTATATTTGCCATTCAAGACCTTTTCAAAATCTTTTACTAATACAAATAATGGCAACAAACCAAGGAATCCAAGTTGCACCTCAATGGGCACCTTTGACTCCGGGTGATGTAAACTTCAAAACTAACAATGTCGTTGGCAATTTTTCTTATCCATCAAATGTTTCTGCCTACAAAGACATTGTTAAATTTTTGTATAATTGCCCTTTATACCAGGCCTTCACCTCTACACCTTACTTTCAGTACCACAACTACCTCAGGGAGTTGTGGGCAACTGCAGTGGCCTATGACCCGTCACCTCCCACTGATAAGGATGAACAACGACCTCTCAGGGAATACCTTATCAGTTTTTCAGTTTTAAATGGGACAAAAAGGTTTACACTGGATTTTCAAACTTTTTGCTCCTCAACAGGGCTGGATTACAACAATGGAATTTACACTGAAGCCCCACACCCTGATGTGGTTAAAGTGGGGCTGAAAAGAATAGCTCTGAAACCTGAAAACTTGGACAAAACTCCTGTCACCAAGAACTCCTTTCCCGCGGCTTGGAGGATCCTGTTCACCTTTGTGATTCAGGTCCTCGGCGGAAATCACTCATCAACTGAACAGATTAATTCTATGCAGTTGATGATGTCTTATTGCCTGATGACAGGAGTCAATGTCGACATTGGAGAGATCATTTACAGTGATCTCGTAACCAAGCTGCTGAAGGATTCTAGGATTGACTATGTCTCCTATCCTAGATTCCTTTCATGTGCTTTACAAAGGTTACTGGGTTGTGATTATACTCAGGATTTTCACCTTGGCTCTTTACCTGCCATCCTGAGTTCACAAAATTTTTTAAAAGACCCATCCTCAGTCTCAAACATTGAATTGACGGATCGGATGGTTGCTGTAAACAACCTGAGGAATTCAGTGTCTCCACCTCTACCTTCTAAGAAAAGAGGGAAGTCTAAGACTGTGCCAAAAACCAACCCAAAGGCACAGGGCCCTAAGACTTCAGGGACACAGCCTAAAAGGCACAAAAGACCCCAGACTGATCAGACACCCAAGGGCCAGGCTTCAACACCCCCGGTGACAACGAAGGACACTGATACATCACAGTCAGTGCCCTTGGTCCCAACTACTACTCCCCAAGATCTAGAGGGAAATACACAACCCGCTAGTAGGGGAGCGCCTTCCACCGTTCCTAGTGATGGCACGGGCCAAAACCCACCAGTGCCTGAAGGGACATCAGGGGACAAAGACTCAGGGGGAAACAAACCACCCGCTGATATGGAACCTACACCCCCTCATGGAGTTGCGCATTCCTCAGGGACTGACCCTAAGGACCAGGTGGATAAAACCCAATCCACTGGAATTGAGGGGTCAGGCCCTGACCACACCAAAAGCAAATCTTCTTATGAAGAGGAGCTGGTTATTCCTTTGTTGCAGATTGACTCAATGGCTACTTTTCAGGCTATGCTGGATTCTGATGATGATGAAATAACCAAGTGCAGTGATGAGGAACTTTTTGAAGCTGGGGATGATATAGAGACTGCTGATCAAACCATTGAAAACACTGAACCTACTCCTCAGTCTCCATCCCACATTGCCGCGGAATCACAACCTGAAGCTGAACACACTGAATCAGTGGATGAGAAAGATGACTCCGTTCCTCTCACTGGCCGCAAAATGGTTAGGTTCTTGAAGAAGGCAACCAATGCCTTGTTCCGTGGGGTCACTGATGAAGTCTTCGACTTACACACTGAACAAGCAGTCCACTACTGCAATCTCAAAGAATCTGTCGAAGAATTTCATGATAATGTCAGGGAACAGAACTCCAGCATTGACCACCACCTGACGACTTTGGTTTCACACATGAACAAGTTTGTTGAATCCTTCAACCAACTCACTCCCAAAGTCGAAAACATTGAAGCCTTGGTCAAAGAAGATCCTGAACTCACCCAGAAGCTCCTTCAGGCTTCGGATATATTTGTTCAGCAATCGGCAAGTTTTCCTGAATTGGTCACCTTGCTGCAATCTTTGGACCTTCAGTCCCTCAACGCTTCAGTCTCCAGCATACAGTCTTCCTTCACCAGCCTGAATCAGGATGTGGCTAACTGGGCTCAATCCTCTAGCTCAGTGGCCTGGTCTCTTGGTTCTCGAATGACGGCCATCGAAAGTTCTCAGGCTCTCCTTGAAGAAAAAGTGTCTGCCATCCAACAAGACACTTCAGAGATCAAATCCATGATGTCTGAGATCTTCAAGGCCTTCAAGGAGTCCTCAGGCCCTTCTACTTCAGTGGCCACACCAACTCTTGCTCTCACTGAAGCTCCGGCAACAGTTGAGGGGGAGAATGTCACTGAAGCAGCTCCCAATGTCACTGAGTCGCATGCCACTGAAGTTCCTGAGACATCCACCAGTCATCTTGTCACTCAGGTTGCTTCAGAAGAAACTCCTTCTCACACTGAGGGGGAGCGCATAATTCAGGCATCTCCAATCTCATCCTACCAACCTCCTCTCAACAGCCAGCAAGATAAGGGTAAAGGCATCATGACAACAACAGAACCTGAACAAACTAGGAAGCTTGTTCCTGCTTCCAAAGATGTAAGGCCTGAACCTGATGAAAAGATCCCTTATGAAATCAACGGTGAAATTTACTATCTCACTGAAGCTGATATTCAAGCTCATCTGGATAGAGAGGAAAGGATAAGACTGGCGACTGAAGAGGAGAGGATCAGTAAGCAAACTCTCATTGAGATTGTCAATGAAGAAGGAAAATCTCTTGGGCTGAATCCTAAAGATTTGGAGAAGAGGGAAGGGGGTGAAAAGTTCAAACAAGCTCAGGATGCTGCCTTGTTAGCCTTGAAGCAAAAGAAGGAGGCTAAACTGAAACGAGTTGCTGAGGTCAAGCAAAAGAACATTGACAGGTATACCTGGATCATGACACAGAGATTGAATCCTGAACCCATCACTGATGTCAAGATTCATCAAAATACCAGCCCTGCTGTCGTCAGTGTCTTCAGAGGTTCAGACAAGCGACACTTTGAAGTTCATGATCCCTTCAAGATTACTGATTTTGGGATCACTGAACTTGATGAGTTGAGACCACTCATATTAAAGAAGAATAATGTAGTGGTCCCTAAGCTGATGAAATCTCTCAGTACTCGCTATGAGCACTTGGCCAAGAAGCACATTGAACTGGGCATTCCTTCTTTACTTCCACCCTCAGCAGCAGCCATTCAGGATGCCCCATCTAAGTCCACTCTAAGGAAGAGGAAGAGAGTGGACACTGAACCTGAAATCAAGGTTCCTGGCCTGGATTGTAATAGAGAACTTCCTGAAGGAGTCAACTTCGTGAATAACCATGTCCTTGAACAACCTGAAAGAGGACTGTGCTTCACTGATGAATTTGGCAATCCTTCCTTCCAGAGATGGTCAGACATTGATAATGCTGGGGTAAAGGCTATGCTCATGTACTTCATGATGGCTTCTCCAATCAAGACTGCTGAGAATGCAAGGTTCTGCAAAGACCTGAGAGCCAAGATTGAAGGACATCCTGAGAAGAACTTGCTGAAGTCAAAGAGAACCAAGCTTGAAGCTCTTGGCTACAAGCTCAACATCTAAATCTGCAACACCACCTATCTTTTGTATCTTTTGTCAATTTTAGGAATGTAATAATGATTAATGAAGTAATGATTTTGTTTAATCAATGTCCTAATATTACTTAGATACGTTCAGTGTGAGAAGAAGACACTTTGCTCACTCACACTGATCCATAGAATACTTAGGCTATTTGTATATCCAAATAGGGGGAGACTGTTGGGTCACTGAAAGTACCCAAGCTTTCCTTAACTAGGATTTGAACATAAAATAACCTAAGTGTTGGATTCCCTTAAACATAATCAAGTCACTGAGTGAACAGTCATTCAGTGAGTCATCTTCAGGATGTTTAGAACAAGCCTAATGAAGAAAGGTTTTCCATTCAGTGAGGCGGACTCTCAGTGAATGGCATCTAAGCCAAAGAAGAAGATGATGGATTCAGTGAGTGATGACAATAGCTCACTGAATCCCCAAGTCTCCTCACCAACTATGAAGACTGAAGAAAGCTACCTGAAGACTGAAGAATAGGCGGGATTGGGAGGGAAATTTTTAACTGTTCCAAAAAAGTGCTTTATCACTTTATAAGTCTGTGGTCCTTGCTGTAAAATTTTTACCTAGATATGAAACACTATAGACAAAATATGATCAATCTTAAGGTCAGCTAGCCAAACACATAACTTTTATAGCACTGTTAAGTGTAACCATAAATTTTTTTTTACATAATACTCCCTCCGTCCCAAAATAAATGTCAGGTTTGATTTTTTAGAGTCTTTATTGTTCAACTTTGGCCGTAAATATTTTTATTTGTGTTATATAATACTTGATGCAAAATATATGAATGGATTGAGTTTCAAATGTATTTTCATTGGTATAATTTTTATAAAGTATTATATAACGCAAATAAAAATATTTAAGGTCAAAGTTGAACAAAAAGAACCCCAAAAAGTCAAACCTGACATTTATTTTGGGACGGAGGGAGTACAATATTTTATCTGCTAGAACTTATAACCTTGGCATAAAAGGTTTGACCAAGCATAATCAATCTTTAAGTAGAATGATCTTAAAGAGTGTATATAGAGTTTTAAATCTTTATACCTGATGAATCGTCTCGATCTACTCAATAAACATACTTCAAATGCAACAACACAAGAAGGAACGCAGTGAGTACTAGTTGACATAAATTAACCAGACAGCACTCCAGTTGACACTGACTTAGGTGTATTTTTCATTATATGACGCCAACTTGGCTCAAAACAAAGTATAAGTATAATGATCCAATTTTAATTATGAAAAATTGATCTTAGCCAAGTAGACTTTTGTAATTCTCTGATATGATTGACATGGTAAGATAACAAAGATCAAGCTCATCTTATGGTCTCGCAAAAATATGATATATGATTTATGGTTTGTTCAATGCAGTGGGAAAACTACCAGCAACTCAAGCTAACCCTGATGTTGTGCGTGCTTATAGAAGAGAGGAGAGATACCAAATGCAGAAGCTTCTACTGGATTACATTAGCCTTTGTTCTCGATCAAAGGTTAAAGCATGCGTTGTGACTACTGAAAATGACCAAGTTCGTAAAGGAATTGTGGATTTACTTAACGAATATGGAGTTCAGAAGCTTGTTATGGGAGCTGTGCCAGAAAAGTAAGTGTTCTTTTTTATATGTGTCGTTTGAATATAGAATCTTGACTCTCCAGACATATTAATAATTAAGAAGACTCATAATAGTTATATTCGTATACAGTTGGATGACAGTGAAGAAAGGCTCGAGCAAATCAAGTTATGCAGCCAAAAATGCTCCTCCATTTTGTCATATTTGGTTTGTCAACAATAGTCAACTTCTTTACACTAGAGAGCCAGCTGAGGACTATGATTCTCTGCCACCATTAATCCCTCAAGCATCCAATGCATTAAGGTCTCAGTCACTGCGTTACCCCAACACTCAAAGAGAACTACAGCAAATTTACAGTCGATCCAGCTCCAGCATAAATCTCATTGGTGGAAGTACAAGTATGACGAGGAGTACTAAACAGTTTCATGGAGACGGTTTACATAATAATTTACAGTCGAACACTTCTTCAGATTCTGGATATTCATCATCTACTGAACTTGATTCGAGATTGGAAGAAGAAAGCTTATCCAAACAACTTGAAGAGGTTAACATAGAAGCCGAAGCATCCAGGAATCAAGCATTTCAAGAGCTTTTAAAGCGAAAAAGGCTAGAAGCTCTAGCTATAGAAGCTAATAACAAGGTAGAGTTTCATTTATACAAGCTGACTTCCAAGGTCAAATGGACGACTACTTTTCAACTTCAAATGTGAAACAAAATACTTTTTGTTTCAACTTCAGATATGAAGCAAAATACCTTTTTTTTTGCAAATCATGAACTTCACAAATACACAATGGGAATTTGTTGAATTAGTTTATTGCAGGGCGTTAACCAAGATGTTGATTATCAAATGTGATTGATTTGACTTTAAAATATTTGTTTGACTTTCTTAGGTGAAGGTTTATGAATCAGCTCATGCTCAAGAAGTCGAACTAAGAAAAGCAGCTGAAGATACACTAAATACTGCAAGAGTAGAGCATAAGCAGCTCATGCAACAAAAAGAATTAGCATCAAAAGAACTGCACAAGGCAATGAGAAACATAGCACTGTCAAGGAATCAAGTACAAGAAGCAAACCGTAGACGTGAAGAGTCCTCTGAAGAACTGAAACTCATTGAAGCATCTATCACAACTCTAAAGATCGAACAACAAGCAGTTCAAAGACAACGACTTGAAGCATCGGATTGGCTCGAAAGGTGGAAAATCCGTGGACAAGCTGGAGGTGTATCTAGTACAACTCCCAGATTAATGGAATTTACATTGTTGGATTTGGAAACTGCAACTTGTGGTTTCTCCGACAGCTTCAAGATTAGCTGTGAAAGTGATGGGGTTTCGTTCTATAAAGGCGAAATGTTGAAAAGAACAGTCATGATAAAGAAACTTCATCCTAATAACTTGCAAGCACAATCAGAGTTCCAACAAGAGTATCAAGTGGTTGGGAGACTGCAACATAAGCATATATTGAGTCTAGTTGGCATTTGTCAAGAAGCTTATGCTCTTGTTTACGAGTACACGCCCTGGAGCCTGGAGAGTCATCTTTCTAGTAAAACAAATTCCACGTGCTGGAAAACCCGAACTAGAGTTATTTCCGAAATTGCAAACGCCCTTTTGTTCTTGCACACTTTTAGACCTGAAAAGATAAGCCATGGCAATTTAAAACCTGAAAATATTGTTCTTGATTCTGAACTCAGCTGTAAACTATGCAATTTCAGATTCTCTAGCTTCGTTAATGAGGAAACGTTCCGGTGTCGTAGTTTTCGTCAATATGCCGAACAAAATGGACCCTTTTCGTTCACTGATCCGGAGGTTGTTCAAACGGGGACTTTGACTGCAAAATCTGATATTTATTCTTTTGGGATGATTATCTTGTGGCTACTGACAGGTAGTCAGTCGGCCGGGTTAGTTAATGAAGTGAGAAAAGCGGTTTTGGGTTCCAGCTTGGTGTCAGTTTTGGATGCATCGGCTGGCGAATGGCCAATTTTTGTAGCTAAGCGACTGGCTGACTTTGGCTTACGATGCTGTGAATCAAACACTAGAGACCGGCCTATGATCTCGCCTATTTTGGTTAAAGAACTCCAGCAGTTGTCCTTTCTTGAAGACCGGCAAGTGCCATCTTTTTTTCTGTGTCCCATTTTAAAGGTGAGCTTTTTTTGATTGTATTTTCTATACATGCAGTACTACAATATATGAAACAGGATTGACAGTTGCTATTTTTAGGAGATCATGTACGATCCTCAGTTGGCAGCGGATGGTTTCACATACGAAGGTGAAGCGTTGCGTGGATGGTTGAAAAATGGGAATGAAACGTCGCCAATGACGAACTTAAAACTTAGTCACTTAGATCTTATTCCTAATCACTCTATTCGGGTTGCGATCCAAGACTGGCTGTGCAACCCTTCGAGTATGTAGTTGTACTTTATTGGGCCTTATCACATGTATCATTATAGTTCATAGAACATCCTCTGTAACTTTGTAAGCTATAAAAGATATAGGTCTGGGCGTCTGGCTCATTTGTTG
Organism: Artemisia annua; assembly: GCA_014162995.1. Taxonomy (NCBI): domain Eukaryota; kingdom Viridiplantae; phylum Streptophyta; class Magnoliopsida; order Asterales; family Asteraceae; genus Artemisia; species Artemisia annua. The sequence continues at coordinate 448 of LBNU01005929.1, read as the reverse complement.
TAGCAATGAGGCAGTGATGATGTAAGTAAATAGAAAATCCTTGATAACTGCAGATTTAGGAGGTTACATAGAAATGTTTTTAAAATTTTGTTTTGTATATTTTTTAAATGTGATTTGGCCAATAGGTTTACAATCTAAAAGCAGGGTTGGCCCAATGACCATACAAACTACAAATTCACTCGTAGTATCCTATATCCTATATGCACTTTCACATCCCCGGTAGATGGAGTGGAAGGAGACCGAATGCTCAAAGTGGAGCGAAATCCAGTGAAAAGTTGTGAACGAAAAACCCCCTTAGCGAAGATATCGACATGGAGGATTAGTCCCAAAGCAAATTTTCGTAAGCAAAATGAATTTCGATTGATATGCGTTTAGTTTGTAGAGCAAAATAAATATCCATCTAAATGTAAAACGAATAACTGCGAAAAACGAAAGAAAAAAAAAAACC
>LBNU01005925.1:36995-47063 GCA_014162995.1 Artemisia annua | reverse complement strand
GAATATTATGTATAATCTAGAATATTCTAAAGTTAGAGTTCGTATACTTGTCGTTCAAGTATTGTAAACCGACTAGGGTTTTCCTTGTGCCTATAAAAGGATCCCTAGGTCATTATTAGAGATACGAATACTTTTAGAGAAAAGCTAAAGTTCGATATTAGCTATATTAGGGTTGTTTGTGAATCTGTACAATTAGCAGGTTCAAGGTTAATATAAAGTGTTGAAGTTGTTATAATTCTTCTTAGCTTTGTTAAGTAATTTCGCATACTTAATAGAGTAATTCAGTGTTTTATCATTAGTAGTTTAGGATTTATCCAAGACTGCTAAACCATTAACAAGCTATAATTAAGTAGTTTGGTCAGAGTATAACGATCCAACTAGTGGTATCAGAGCTTGTGTGGAAACTCTTATTAAGAAGAAACCCTAAACCCTAATTCAAGTCGATTTTCTAAATACACCTTACAAGATGTCTCAACCTGAACCTACACCTATGCCATCCATCACCACTGTTAGAATTCCCATAGTCAAGAAGGGAGAGTATGATCTCTGGAGCATGAAGATGAGGCAGTACATTGCTATTACTGACTCTGCACTTTGGGATATCATTGTCAATGGCAACCAAGTTCTGGAAGAACCTGAAGTCGTTCCTGGACAGCCTAAACCACCTCAGCCACAACTCTCTGCAACTGTGAAGAGGAATCAAGACAAAGCTCTCAACATACTGTTGTCTGCTATTCCTAATGGCCATCTATTGAGGTTTCATAATGATAAGGATGCTAAACAACTGTGGGCTGCTATCAAAACAAGATTTGGAGGTAATGATGCTTCCAAGAAGATGCACAGAAGTTTGTTGAAGCAGCAGTTTGAAACTTTTGCTGTTGGAGAAAAAGAAGGACTAGATGCTGCCTATGAGAGATTTCAAAATCTTCTCAGTATGCTAGAGATACATGGTGTAGAAGTCTCTACTGAAGATGCAAATTTGAAGTTCCTAAGGAGTTTGCCATCTATCTGGCATGTGATTGCTACTATGATCAGAGGTCAACCTGACTTGGCTACTATGGACTTTGATGATCTGTACAACAACTTGAAGGTGTATGAGCATGAGATGAATGGTAAATCAAGCTCCTTAACCAATTTATTGCTTTTGTGTCTCCTGTCAAGGCAAGTAGTACTTCCACTAAAAGTACTGCTTACCCAGTTCAAAGTACTGTTGCTGATGTTTACACAACTGTGTCTACTACCATTCACAACCCTCAAACAACATCAATTGTGATGATGTTGTGTGCTCAATCTTAGCTCAACAAGCCACTTTACCTGTTACCTATGAAGAAGATCTATTGCAGATTGAAGAAGATGATCTAGAAGAGATTGACATTCGACGGCAAGTTGCTATGATCACTGCTCGGAACAAAAAGTTCATGAAGAAGACAGGAAGAGGCATTGATTTCAAAGCCAAACAGGGTATTGCATTTGACATGTCTAAGATTGAATGCTTTAACTATCAAAAGACTGGTCACTTTGCAAGGGAATGTAAGTTTNTGTGTGCTCAATCTTAGCTCAACAAGCCACTTTACCTGTTACCTATGAAGAAGATCTATTGCAGATTGAAGAAGATGATCTAGAAGAGATTGACATTCGACGGCAAGTTGCTATGATCACTGCTCGGAACAAAAAGTTCATGAAGAAGACAGGAAGAGGCATTGATTTCAAAGCCAAACAGGGTATTGCATTTGACATGTCTAAGATTGAATGCTTTAACTATCAAAAGACTGGTCACTTTGCAAGGGAATGTAAGTTTGCCAAGTATCAAGCAAACAGGATGATAGAGAAACCCAAGGTTGAACTCAAAGAGCTTCCTGAACCAAAACCAAAAGCATTTGTGGCTCAAGAAAACTTATCAGAGGTTGACTGGAGTGCTGAATTTGATGATGAACCAGTCACTCTCTGTATGGTTGCAATAGAGGAATATGATTGGAGCACAGCTTTTGATGAGGAACCAGGATGTACTACTTTGGATTCCACTGAAGATCTTGGAGGTTTTAACTGGAGCATAGAGAATGAAGATGCACCTGTCCTGCTGGCTTTGGTTGCTACTGCACCTGCTTCACCTACTGCTACTGAGGTATGCTCAAAGTGTAATGATGTTTATCAAAATGTTCTTAATAACTATGTGTCTGAAAGAGATAAACATAATAAAGCTAGGTCTGAAGTCTTAGGTTATCAATTGACCTTAGAGTCCTTAGAAGCTAAAATAATTACACATGAAAATAATGAAGTAGCTTGGTCTGAAAAATACCAACAACAGGACTATCAGTTAATGTTAAGTGAATGGAAGTTAGGATGTAAGGTGTCTAAGTTAGAAAAGATGACTAAGGAAAGAGATGATTTGTTAGAAAAACTTAAAAGTTGGAACAAAGCTAGTCTTTCTCATGTTAGTTTCTGTGAAAAACAAAGAAGAGCAAGCGTTACAACTGGTCTAGGTTTTGGTGTTGAATATAGTAGCTCAGATGAGACCACACCTAGTCCTAAGGAAGAAGTTAATACAGAAGAACTCTCAACTAGTGAATTTGAAACTTGTTCAGAGGAAAACACATCTAGTGATGAGGAACCCATTAGCCCAACACCTCCTGAATTTAAGAAAGATGAAGTGTATCATGCTGTTCCTCCTACCACTGGCAATTTTCAACCACCTAGGAAGGATGTTTCTTGTTTTGGGGTAGACAATCTAGAGTTTAGGAATAAACTTAAAGGTCAATCTAATTCAAGTAAACCAGAAGTCAAAGTTGAGATTCTTAAGAATCATGGGAATACTAGGGAATCAGGGAATCAGAACAATGAAAAGAGTTTCTCTAAATCTTTTTCAAAACCAGCAGTATTTTCTCAATTCAATCAAAGGACTGCTAGTCACTCAACAGTTCCTTCTCACCAACATACTGCTACCTTTAGAAACTCTTCTCATAATTCCCCTAGAGGTCACACTGGTCTTGGCTATAAACATCATAGAACAGGATTTGGGTCAATGAATCAAAAACTATTTTTTGTTTGTTATAGTCCTAATCACTTGATAAAAGACTGTAACTTACATTCCAATTACTTAAGTCATTACCCAAAGACCAAATCTACTCAACATAGGCCTACAGTGACTAAACCAGCTTCAACCAAACCAGTTTGGAACTATTCTAGAAGGGTCAACCATAGTAATTTTACAAAATCATATAGGTACCCTCAACAGAAAAGAACTTTTTCCAAACAACCAGTACCTACAGGTCATTCTTTTCAAGGTATTGTTAAGCCACAAACAGTATTTTCTCAAAATACTGTTAAGAGATTTTCACCCTATAAAGGTACTGCTCCTGTAAGATCAAATGTTTCAAAACGAGCTCCTGGCCATGATACAAATTTTTCTAAATCTAAGAGGCCTTACAAAAGAGTATCTAAACCATAGACCAAAACCCAAAAAGTTAAAACTATGTGGGTCAAAAAGAAAAGTACTGTAGGGGACCAATTAGTACTTTCAGCAAATGTGGGTGAGAAAGACAATGCTGGTGCAAAAGAAAGTCGTTTTTCTAACAAAGATAATTTTTTTGAACAAAAAAAAGTTATTGATCATGTTTTAAAAGATAGTGGGAATTACATACTTAAAGATTTTAAGTATGTGACTCCACAAGGGGAACACAAGTCAGTAATGGCTTGGGTTCCTAAAAGAAACTAACTTTCTTATCTTTGTGCTGGGCAACCCAGAAGAGGAACTCAAAGATTCATTGATTGTTGATAGTGGTTGCTCTAGAAGCATGACAGGAGAAAAGGAGATTCTGTCAGATTTTAGGTCATTTTTTGGAGGAAAAGTTGCATTTGGGGATGATGCTACTGGAGGGAGAATTACAGGCAAAGGAACTATCAAGACTGGAAAGATTGACTTTGAGAATGTTAGCTATGTGAAGGAACTCAAGTTCAATTTACTATCAGTTTCTCAGATTTGTGACTAGAAGTACCCTGTCTTGTTCACTGATACAGAATGTTTAATTCTCTCACCTGAATTCAAGTTTGATGCTGAAGAATTAGTGGTCTTGAGGGCACCAAGGACCAATGATATATACTGCATTGATATGAAGAATATTATGGCTACTGAGAAGGTTACATGTTTAGTAGCTAAAGCATCAGTTGAAGAAGCACATCTATGGCACAGAAGACTAGGTCATGTGAATTTCAAGAATGTTGGGTTTTAATGTAACTCTACTTCTGTGTGCTACTCTACTGCTAGTCAGTCAAGTCTACTGCTAGTGTAAAATCTCTACTGCCAGACAAGTCTACTGCTGAGACTCTACTGCTGAAAGTATACTGCTAAGAAGACTCTGCTGCTTAGTGATAAGTTTATGTACGCGTGTTTGTATTTATAGTAAAGATACTTTGTAATATTTTATATGGTTAGAATTGTAGTCTTGGGTAGGAAGTTGATGTAAGCCGTAGGGTTCCTTGGTGTATAAAAGGAGATCCTAGGGTTAGACTAGAGCACGTATTATTCTAGCATTGTATTCACTTCAATGTTGCAAAACCCTAGCACTATTCAGGGTGCTCGTATTCAATATATTGAAGTGTTTAAGTTATGATATTCTTGTGTTCGGGTTCTTCTTAAGTTAATCAATATATTCCGCGTATTGGTTAAGTTTGTTACAAGTCAGCTTCTATACATTATTGTCTTGGTTTATCTAAGATAGTAATTCTAGATCTATTGCTCAACTGGGATCAACAAGTGGTATCAGAGCCTGTGATGTAGAAGCTGTGATCAAGAAGAACTCAAACATTCTCTCAAGTTCTGGTTCCTATGCAGAAGCAAGGTGAGTATGAGATCTGGAAGATGAGAATAAGGCAATACATCCGGATGATTGACTACAAGATGTGGGATGCTATTGTCAAAGGTACTCAAACNAGTTATTGATCATGTTTTAAAAGATAGTGGGAATTACATACTTAAAGACTTTAAGTATGTGACTCCACAAGGGGAACACAAGTCAGTAATGGCTTGGGTTCCTAAAAGAAACTAACTTTCTTATCTTTGTGCAGGGCAACCCAGAAGAGGAACTCAAAGATTCATTGATTGTTGATAGTGGTTGCTCTGGAAGCATGACAGGAGAAAAGGAGATTCTGTCAGATTTTAGGTCATTTTTTGGAGGAAAAGTTGCATTTGGGGATGATGCTACTGGAGGTAGAATTACAGGCAAAGGAACTATCAAGACTGGAAAGATTGACTTTGAGAATGTTAGCTATGTGAAGGAACTCAAGTTCAATTTACTATCAGTTTCTCAGATCTGTGACAAGAAGTACCCTGTCTTGTTCACTGATACAAAATGTTTAATTCTCTCACCTGAATTCAAGTTTGATGCTGAAGAATTAGTGGTCTTGAGGGCACCAAGGACCAATGATGTATACTGCATTGATATGAAGAATATTATGGCTACTAAGAAGGTTACATGTTTAGTAGCTAAAGCATCAGTTGAAGAAGCACATCTATTGCACAGAAGACTAGGTCATGTGAATTTCAAGAATGTTGGGTTTTAATGTAACTCTACTTCTGTGTGCTACTCTACTGCTAGTCAGTCAAGTCTACTGCTAGTGTAAAATCTCTACTGCCAGACAAGTTTACTGCTGAGACTCTACTGCTGGAAGTATACTGCTAAGAAGACTCTGCTGCTTAGTGATAAGTTTATGTACGCGTGTTTGTATTTATAGTAAATATACTTTGTAATATTTTATATGGTTAGAAGATTGTAGTCTTGGGTAGGAAGTTGATGTAAGCCGTAGGGTTCCTTGGTGTATAAAAGGAGATCCTAGGGTTAGACTAGAGCACGTATTATTCTAGCATTGTATTCATTTCAAGGTTGCAAAACCCTAGCACTATTCAGGGTGCTCGTATTCAATATATTGAAGTGTTTAAGTTGTGATATTCTTGTGTTCGTGTTCTTCTTAAGTTAATCAATATATTCCGCGTATTGGTTAAGTTTGTTACAAGTCAGCTTCTATACATTATTGTCTTGGTTTATCTAAGATAGTAATTCTAGATCTATTGCTCAACTGGGATCAACAAGTGGTATCAGAGCCTTTGATCTAGAAGCTGTGATCAAGAAGAACTCAAACATTCTCTCAAGTTCTGGTTGTTAACACATCTGAAGCCATGGGTGATGAAACTCATTTGGTTACTGCCTCCAAGGTTCCTATGCTGAAGCAAGGTGAGTATGAGATCTGGAAGATGAGAATAAGGCAATACATCCGGATGATTGACTACAAGATGTGGGATGCTATTGTCAAAGGTACTCAAACTTCAGTGACTGTAGATGGCCAGGTAGTTGGAATCAAGGGAAAGGAAACTGATGATCTAAAGAAATTGGAGATAAAAGCTCATAGTATTCTCATGATGGGAATACCTAATGAATTTCAACTTGACTTTGAAACCATTGAGACTGCTAAGGAACTTATGGAAGCTGTAGAAACAAGATTTGGTGGTAATGATGCCACTAAGAAGGTTAAGAAGAATGCTTTGAAGCATCAATTTGAGAACTTCACTTCTACCAGTGGACAAAATCTTGATGGTACTTACAACAGACTCCAAAAGCTTGTAAGTCAATTAAAGCTTGCTGGATACATTGTCCCTCAAGAAGATATAAATCTCAAATTTATTAGAAGCCTTTCACCTGAATGGAGCATGCATACTGTTGTGTGGAGAAACAAAGATGACTTTGATTCAATGAGCTTGGATAATCTATACAACAACTTGAAGGCTTATGAACCTGAGTTGAAGGCTGCATCTGATTCATCTACTTCATCATCAGCAGCTCAAAATATTGCTTTTGTTTCTACCAAAGGCAATACTTCATCAGAGAGTCACTCTGCTGCTTATGGAGTCTCTACTGTTAGCACTAGTATCTCTGCTGCTGGTTCTAATAACTTGGACACTGTAAGTGATGCTGCTCTTTGTGCATTCTTGGCTGATCTCACCACAACTACTCAAGTTCTAAACCAAGATGCTGATCACATTGATTCTGATGATCTGGAAGAAATTGATATGAAGTGGCAAATGGCTATGCTGACTTTAAGGGCAAGAAAGTTCTTGAAAAGAACTGGAAGGCAACTTAAGTATAATCCACAGGGAAACATGGGTTTTGACAAGTCAAAGATGGAGTGCTTCAACTGCAATAGGAAAGGACATTTTGCCAGAGAATGCAGAGCTCCCAAGAAGAATGTTGACACAACCAAGAAGGCTGCAGAAGAGTCAAAGCCATCTACTGCTTTGGTGTCTTGTGATGGTTTGGGAGAGTATGACTGGAGTGACTTGGCATAAGAAGAACCAAACCATGGTCTGCTTGCAGTGACAACTAAAGGGCATAACTTTGCTCGAATGGCTTATGCTTCTTCATCATCTGGCTCAGATTCTGAGGTATCACATGAATCTAATGAATCTTCTTGTTCTTTTAAATCGTGTGCTGACACTATAGAAGAACTTAAGGCTAGGAATGAGAGTTTGATAAAAGAAGTTGAGTTTCTGAGACTTGATAACATAGGATATAAAGTAGGCATTGATAATGTTGAAAGGAAACTTGACTATATGAACGAATGTGAGATTGAGTATGTTGATAGGTTGAACATACAGGATGGAGAAATTGAAATTAAAAATGCTGAAATAGAAATGCTTAAAAGAAAGTTAATTGAGGCTGAGAAAGCTAGAAATTTAGCAATTGAGGAAAAAGATAAGCACATTATTAGAATCAATAAACAAAAGTATGCTACTTCTTTACTTGATGAACATGATAAAACCATAATTGAATGTCAACTGATGAGAAAGAATAGTGGCATAGGATACAATGAGGTTCCACCTCCCATGAAAAGTGCACTTGCACCACCAGGGAAAGAACTGTCATTTGTAGATGTTGAAGGGCTTATAAAATCTGCAGGAGAATTGAGTAAGTCACTTAGTAATAAACCAGAGGTTGAGAAAATGAATTATGGTACACCAATCATTGAAGATTGGGTGTCAGATAGTGAGGATGAATTAGATGAGTCAACCACTAGGTCAACACAAAGTTCTGATGTGTCAAAGAGTGATGTCAGGCTAACACAGTGTGCTAAAAAGGAAGAGATTCCTCAAGTTGTTAAGCCTAAGAATAATCAAGATAAGTTTCTAAGACCTGTGTTAGGTCGTGCTTTGTCTAAGAGAGTTGTTGAGTATCATGAGATACCTAGAGAACAAATGAAAAGGTTCAATAACAAGCCTAGGGGAAACCAGAAAAATTTCAATGGTCTAGTCTCAAATAGATTAGGCAATGCTTTTCATCTTAAAAAGAAGGCATGTTATAACTGTGGTAGTTTTGAGCATCTTAAAGCTAATTGTGCTAACTATCAAAAGCCAGTTTGGAACCAAAATACAAGAGTGAATCATCAGAATTTTTCAAAAAGAGATCACTCTCCTCCCAAAAGAAATATGGTTCCAAGAGCAGTACTATTGAGATCTGGTGCTACTAGATCAATTGTTACTGCTCAACCCAAAGGGCATTTTCAAAATAAAACAACCGGGTCTACTGCTACTTCTAGAGTAAACTCTGCTGCTAAGGCAATTTACTCTACTGCTGTGTCTAAAAAGTTACCAAACACAGTTGTTGGAAATCATTTTTATGCTGTAAAGGTCTCAGCTTGTTGGAGTTGGAAACCAAAATCAAATGCTTTAACTCAAGTTTCCAACAACAACAGTGCATCAATGGATCTTACTAAATATGACTATGTTGATGCACAAGGCAGATCCAAGTCAGTAATGGCTTGGGTCAAAAAGAGAAACTAATTTCTCTAATTTATGTGCAGGGCAATCTACAAAATAAGCTAAAGGACCAAGGAATTGTTGATACTGGATGCTCTGGACATATGACTGGTGACATATCCCAACTTGAAGATTTTGTGCCTATTGATGGTGGACGTGTTGCTTTTGGTAATGATCCTACAGGTGGTAAAATTGTTGGTCTTGGTACTATAAAAACAGGAAATTTGAGTTTTGAAAATGTGATGTTAGTTAAAGGACTAAAGTTTAATCTCTTTAGTGTTTCACAAATATGTGACAAAAAGAATTGTGTTCTTTTTACTGACACTGAATGTCTTGTTCTTTCTTCTGACTTTAAGTTACCAGATGCCAAGTATGTGGTACTCAAAGTTCCAAGAAATGACAACATATATAGTGATCATATAAAGAATATAGTTCCTAGAAGAGATGTAACTTGTCTTTTTGCTAAAGCCACCTTTGATGAATCCAAATTATGGCATAGAAGACTTGGACACTTAAATTTCAAAACTATGAACAAATTGGTAAAAAGTAATCTTGTGAAAGGGTTACCTACAAAAGTTTTTGAAAATGATGAAACCTGTGTTGCCTGTCAAAAGGGTAAACATCACAGAGTATCTTTTATGTCTAAAGTTGTGAACACTATTGATAAGCCTTTGCATTTGCTTCATATGGATTTATTTGGGCCTGTTTATGTGAAAAGTCTGAATAAGAAGCAATTTTGTCTTGTTGTCACAGATGATTATAGTAGGTTTACTTGGGTATTCTTTCTAGCTACTAAGGATGAAACAGCTGAAATTCTTAAGGAGTTCATAACTAGAATAGAAAACCTAATGAATCACAAGGTCAAGATAATAAGGTGTGACAATGGAACTGAGTTTAAGAATCATACAATGAATCTGTTATGTGTGGGTAAGGGTATTGTAAGACAATACAGTGTTGCTAGAACTCCTCAACAAAATGGTGTAGCTGAGAGGAGAAATAGAACATTGATTGAGGCTGCTAGGACTATGTTGTCAGATTCAAAATTACCTATACCTTTTTGGGCTGAAGCAGTGAACACTGCCTGCTTTGTACAAAATAGGAGTAAGGTAGTTAAGCCTCATAATAAGACCCCTTATGAATTATTTCATGGTAAAAAGCCAATGATAGCTTTCTTTAGACCATTTGGGTGTCCTATTACCATCTTAAATACCAAAGACCAATTAGGCAAGTTTGATGAAAAGGCTGATGAAGGTTACTTTGTTGGATAC
>LBNU01005924.1:7146-18250 GCA_014162995.1 Artemisia annua | reverse complement strand
TTTCGACAAATATCAAGAAGGGCAATCTATGCAAAGACCACCACTTTTTGAAACCGATTGTTTTATTTATTGGAAAACAAGATTCGAAACGTATGTGAAATCAAAAGACATTGATCTTTGGCATGTTATTACCGATGGTGACTTCAAACCTATTGAAAAAGATCCAATCACCAAGAAGGATCAAATTGTTTCTTATGATAAACAAAGTGATGAACTTAAAAGAAAATTAGCCAAAAATGATGAGGCTAAAATGGTAATTTATAATGCTTTGCCGAAAAAGGAGTTTGAAAGAATTTTTATGTGCAACACGGCAAAAGAAATTTGGAAAACTTTATTGGTCACTCACCAAGGTAACAATCAAGTCAAAGAGAACAAGATTGATCTTCTTGTTCAACAATATGAACAATTTTCCGTTCCGGAAGATGAAACCATAGATAGTGCTTTTGCTAGATTTAATACTATTATTACTAGTCTTAAAGCTCTTGATGAAGGTTACTCTAGCAAGAATTATGTTAGGAAGTTTCTTAGGGCTCTACATCCCAAATGGAGAGCAAAAGTCACCGCCATAGAAGAATCAAAGAACTTGGCGACGTTATCACTTGATAAACTTATAGGAAACTTGAAAGTTCATGAAATGATAATCAAGAATGATTTTGATATTGTCAAAGGCAAAAGTGAGAAAGTTAGGTCTCTAGCATTAAAAGCTAAGAAAGAGTCTAGTGATGAGGAAAGCTCGTGTCACGATAGTGAAGATGAAGAGTATGCACTAGCGGTTAGAAACTTTAAGACGTTCTTTAGAAGAAGAGGTAGACCCACTAGGCAATTTTGTGACGAAAAGAAGTCATTCACTAAGAACCAAGATGATAAGAAAGGAAAGGGCGATAGGAAATGTTTTAGATGTGGAGATCCTAATCATCTTATTGGAGAATGTCCTAAACCACCAAGATCAAACAACCAAAGAGCCTTTGTAGGAGGTTCTTGGAGTGATAGCGGTGAAGAAGAAGAGGAGAAGCCAAATGGCGAAACATGCCTCATGGCTCAAGCTTCTAACGAGGTACATTCCGACTCTTCTTATTATAGTGATGATAATTCGTCAATTGATGATAATATGCTATATGACGAATATAATAAATTATGTGAGGTAAGTACTAAAATTATAACTAGGAACAAAACGCTAAAAGCAACCTTGCATGAATTAGAACTACAAGTAGTAGAACTAAGAGATCAACTTAAAAGAATTGAGAAGAATAAACAAATAGATGTAGGATGTAAGTCATGTATAGATCTCCAAATAGAAAATGATAAACTCAAGGAAAATGCCATTAAGATTGTTAAGTTTGAAAAAGGAACTAAGGTACTTAATGACATGCTTGAAAATGTTAGATTTAGTGGAAATACTGGTGCGGGTTTAGGATTTGACCCAAACAAAGCATCTACTAGTGAATTTAAGCAAGTTAAATTTGTTAAATCTGGTAAATCCGATCTGGCAGATGACGGCACCACTAAAGATGGTAACGGCACCACTAAAGTTAGTGGTACCGTGGATCCGTCACCTGTCAAAGTCAGAACATGATCAATCTTGAAAAATAACTTAAGTCTTAAACCAGATCACATTGTAGTCAATAATGTTGAAATACCTGTAGCTTGTAAAAAGGAAGTAAAAAGATTTTATAAACCTGTATTAACCTCCGTGGTTGGATCTATTAGACATGATACTAGATCAAAAACTCCTCCACCTAGACAAACAAATGTTCCCAAACCTCGGCCTAGAACTCCTCTACCGAGAGGTAACTTTAGAAGACAAAGTTATCCAAGTAGCTTTTCCGTTGCTTGGAACAACTGTCGACAACAAAGTTATCTACCATGGGAAATTTGTCCTCCATTCCAACATCCAAATCAAATGCATGAAATGCATGAGATGTTCAACACTAACAACTTTGGACCCATGAGATATTGGGGACCAAATGCTTGAGTCTTATCTTAACAGATAGTCATGCTTGAGAATCTACTTGAAATCCGAAAATGGATCTATTGAATGGAAGCACTAATGGTGATGGATAATTCAAGCTTGATCTCATCTCTCAAAGCACAACTATAAGAATAACATCATAGGCTAAGGTAAGTTCTCTTAAAACCCCCTTTCTACGTGATTAGTTGTGCATGTAGTTGTCTTGAGAACTTTCCTTGCTAGTATTAGTTTAAGGGACATGAAAAGTGTTTGTCTTAATGGTTTTAATTAACAAGGAGATATATGTAGTACATTCTCCAAGACTTGTTAATTTCAAAAACCATTTCATGTCTTAAACATGAATATACCATGTGAATGGTGGATACTACACTTTTCATGAAGAAATAAAATTCATACTCTCTCATTGTTTGAAATATATNAATCATCCTCCACCCTTAGACCTTAATTAGAGTAGTCTTTAACCTAACGAACACTATTTCCTGTGAGAGAACGATCAATCCCCCGGTACTTGCCACTACACTATACTACATCGGTCAGGTACACTGCCTGGTGGGGATTGCAAGCTTCTCGAGATCCCTCGAGAGGTAAAACGAAGTGCGTGTTGCAATCCACGCGCATCAGATGTTCAATGAGGAAACATCTCTTTCGAAATGGAATACTCATTGAACAACTTCGTTGACATTTCATTCCTAACCCACTCATGACTATTTATATATTTCTTTGGAAATATTTAGGTCATCTCATCACAATTCGATTTCTTCGATTTAATCCTTCGAATTCATTCCCAAATACAACTCATGACTACTCAATTATTTCACTGGAAATATTGAAGTCATTCCACGAATTTCTCCAATGACCAATTACTCATTTTCTCAGAAACGTCTAAAGTCATCACTCGTAGCCTAGTCTAGTTCCTCACATCATAAGAATTTATTAGGTATAAATTCTTTCCTCTCGTCTCAAAAAGTCACACTAAATAAGTAAGACTTTTTCGTCAAAAACCAAAATTGGACAGAAAACGGTGTTAGCAGTGCACGGCACCACTAAAATTAGTGGTACCATGGAACTGTGCATCTGCTGAAGCCCGTTTTCTTTCCTTCTTTACCTCACTATTCACATTCAAAACTCAAACAAAAACCCACATCGCTGCTCCTAGACATGATTCCACTAAGGACACTCAATTTAATTTGAATTTTGATAGCAAAATTCGGACCTAGGGTGAATGATATAAGTGGGTTAATGCAAATCCTATGTTTAGGGAATCACATTTGTTCTACATTGTCTAATCCTAGTTCTAATTTGATGATAATTAAATTAATTTTGAAAAGCCCCAATTCAATTTTATGATTATGAACAAACCCTAGAATCAAAAGTAAATGAAATTAGGTTTAATTGACTTACAATATGTGTTGAGTATGATGTAGTGAATGATAATCCTTAATTGCAATTCCTCGATCTTGATTAACAAGTGTGTAATGAAGTTATGGTTAGATATTTGTCTAATTTGCTACTTGTTAGATATTGTATATATGTCATCTAACTTTGTTTTGTAGCAATAACCATTGCTCGATTCCTTGGTATGCTCCAAATGAGGGGGAGTATATATCAAGTGGGAGCTTTGCGAGTCTTTTTGCTTCGACAAAAAGGGGGAGAAGTGGGATATAAACTCATAGTAAAAACTTGTCGAAACTAGTTTTTCACATAAAATGAGTTTATGTTTTGTCATCATCAAAAAGGGGTAGATTGTTGATGCAAATAATGTCTAAAAACGTTATTCTCATCCTTCGATATCTCTATGTTTTGATGATAACAAATGTGAAAACATCTTACGTCAAAACTAACGTAAACAAATTTTTAGTCAATATATCCGACTTCTTAGTCAATCACTATAGGTATGAACAAACAAATTTACAACTTGACCAATGATCAAAGAAGTGAATTTGTGTTTTTAAACCTTACATTTTTAGCTTGACAAAACTTTCTTTTCATAATTACAAATTATTTATGAATTATAAAGAAATGTTTTAACTTGGGAAATTAATTTCAAAATTCCCAATAGTTAGTTTTTCACCCAAACCAGCTCCAAACTCCCCCAAATAAAATTTCACCACTAAAGACAAAAAGAGGAGCGTTTTTGTCTAGCACGGTACCACTAAATTTAGTGGTACCGTGTGCTATTTAGTGGTGCCGTCCCTTTATAACGGCCAAATTCTCAGATTCTATAAATACCACTTCATTTCTCAGATTTTGGCTATCCTTTCACACACTTAATTTTCAGTGGTCATATCCTCAATCACCTAAACTCTCCTTTGATCATTAGTTAGTTTTATTTTGTTTAAAGAGTGAATCCTTCATCCAACCAAGGATCATCTCCATTCCTCTACTAGTCAAGAGAAGAACACAAAGTATCAAGAAGATACAAAGTGTTGGAGTCATAGTGTAGTGCATTTGCATTACAAGTAGTTTACTTGATTGTATCTTGATATACATCAAGTGTCCTAGTGTATCATAGTTAGTGTTTTGATCATTGTGATCGTGTTGAGATCTTGAGAATCTCTTGAGTGTTGAGTGGTATAGCCTTGATCAAGTGGATCAAGAGTAGATTGTGAGGATTCAGTGAGGATCGTGTTGATCGTGTATATTGTGTGAGGATCGTGAGGATCGTGTATATTGTGTGAGGATCAAGTGGATCTAGTGTAGAGTGTGAGGATCGTGTAGATCGTGAGTGAAGTAAGGATCAAGTGGATCGTGGTAGATTGGTACTAGCTAAGATTAGTACTCGACATCTATCTTAATGTCGGAAAATAACGTAAGCGACGTTGTACGGTTTTCTCTGCCTGAAGGGAGCTTTGCTGATATAGTGGTTAGAACTCTCGAGTGTGGTACTCGAGGAGTGGAGTAGGACGAAGAAGAGCTTCGTGACCGAACCACTATAAATCTCGGTGTCTTGGTTTGATCTTTCCATCTCTTCTCTTTATTTACTTATTGCATATTTGTGTTAGTATAGTATAGTGTTCATATTGGTGTCAATTGATTTCATCTACAATTGAATCAAAGTTTTTCAAAGAGAATTTTTCATAAACCAATTAAAACGAGCCGGTAAACTATTCAACCCCCCCTTCTAGTTTCCCACAATTAGATATTATATATAACATAACACCGTTCGGGCCATCATAATCCAGAGGTCATGTAGTAAACGTTTGAGGAGCCAGGGCACTTTAAATCGTAAACCCAGCAAACTCGTCAAAATGAATACCCAAATGAAACCTCTCACATGAAGCTCCCTAGTATTGTGTTATGTTGTGAAATAAAAATAGGTTTTTGATAATTATGTGAAAATAGTCCGTTTATACCCTTCAAGTTCACATATTTACAATATCTACCCTAAACTTTCAAATATATATATATTAATCATTTAACTTTCTAGATTTCACATAATTAGTCCCTATACTTACCTTTTATGCCCTTAACTTAATAATATTTGAAAAACTAGTCCTATAAGTTTATAACTTATTTTACTTTTTATCCTAAGGTTTTAGAATTTTGCAAAAAGGGTTCTTATACTTATTACTTCTAAGAAATGTCAAAAATAGTCCCTAGACTTCATATTTTCAAAAATTTACCATATATACCCTNATATATATATATATATATATATATATATATATATATATATTAAGTATTTAACTTTCTAGTTTTCAAATAATTAGTCCCTATACTTATATATTTTAGATAAATGACAGAAATGGTCCTTAAACTATATTAAATTTTAATATTTAACTTTTATACCCTTAACTTAACAATATTTGCAAAACTAGTCCTTATAAGTTTATAACTCTTTTACTTTTTATCCTAAGGTTTTAGAACTTTGCAAAAAGGGTCCTTATACTTACTACTTCTAAGAAATGTCAAAAATAGTCCCTAGACTTCATATTTTCATAAATTTACCATATATACCCTTATGCATGAAAATAATTGCAAAATTAGTCCTAAAACCATGTAATCTATATTTTTATGAAACAAAAGAGTTTCTTAGCTTATGTTTAACTAATATATGCCTAACTAAGTTACCTAAACTAACATATAGCACAAGATAAGGCATTTTAGCATATAAACAACAATTTATCCAAAATTAGGGTTTTAAAATGGAAAGTTGTAAAAGAAAATGATCAAGGCTCTAGCTTAGGTTCCTATGGGGTCTAAGGCATATCATAACTATCCTAGGTCAGTACTAAAGCTAATAGGATCAAAGATTAAGCTTAAGTGGTCAAGGAGAGGTCTAACGAGATTTCTAGGGTTTTTCGGCTAGGTTTTGACTTCGACAAGGGTTCTAGGCTATACCACTCGACTTCTAAGGCTTCTATGGGTCTAATACCATAGAATGTATAAGGTAGAGAAGAGAGGAGGTGTGATTTGAAATGGGATGGGGGTTCGGCCTATTTACAGGGTACGTTTGGAGTGTAGGGTAAGAAAACGGGCATGAGGTGTCATGAGGGGGTAGGAGGTGACTAGGGTGAACTACTAGTGACTAAGGAAAGCTAGGGAATGACTAGGACAAGCTATGGTGGGCTAGAAGGTGGTGTGTGGTGGTGGTGTTGCCGCGGGTCAAAAGGGCCACAAGTAGGTTATCCACCTACTTGTAAGCAACTTAGGGAGGTGCTAGGTAGTGTGCTAAGGGTGACTAAGGTGCTATGGTACTTGGTGGAGGAGCTTGAGGTGCTTAGGTTTAGGTTAGAACTAGTTTAAGTTTAGTTTAGACCTAGTTTTGTTTAGTGAGAGATTAGGGTTTAGGTTAGGGTTTAGTGCCTATATTAGGGTCCTATGAGTGTTTAGTGACTAAGATTAAGTCCTAGGAGGCTTATACTAAGTGGTGGTAGGTTATACTAAAGATTTGAGATAGTTTAGACCTAATTCCAGGACTTTATGACCTACTTAGGGTTTTGTGCTTAAGGGACTTGTACCTAAGTTCTAGGGAGTTGTACTATGGTCTAGGAAGTCTAAGATATCCTAAAGTTGCTAATGTAACTCATACCTAAGCCTTGTACACTTTCAAACTAGTTTAGATAAGCAATTAGGGTTTTAGAGATAACCGTAAACACATAAGGTGCAATTAGGGTTTGATTAGGGTTTCTGATAGGTATAGTGTACTAGAGTGATAGTTTACTTAGTGAAAATATGTTTATAACCTAGACTTGACATACTGGGATGTTTACATGAAGTAAACATAGTGGTGTTTGGCATAGGTGGATACGTGAGCTTGTCTAAAGGTCATATAGGCTATAGGGATATAGTAAAGCAAAAATTTTACTCGAGAGAAAGATATCGGCATAGTTAACCTAGATAATGCTTAGTGACGGCCTAAGTTAAGTTAGTAAGGCTTAGCTAACCTATGGGAAACTAGTGGGGAAGTTAGTAAGTTGCTACAAATAATAAAAAAATAAGATAAAAATAAAAATAAATAAATCAAAATCTTTAATAAACCACTATAAAAACCCACTTAATACACAACTTTTTTTCACACTTCCACAACTCAAAATCATACACATATACTTCCATTTGCTAAAAAAAATGTCAGGATTTAACAATAACGAGAGTTTCTTGAACCTTATGTGGTGGAATAACTTGAACTCGGGGTCTTCATCTTCAAACCCTAACGCGTTATCTTCTTCAACCAATATCCCTTTGCCTAACCCACTTGGCTTGTCGGCCGAGGAACTTTACCAACAACATCAACAATTTCTAATATGGCAACGAAACCAACAAATGCTTAATGCCAATTTTCAAAATCTACAATTCAAACAACAGTCATAACAGCCATCCCAATCATCACGTACACAAATCGAAACAAATGAAGAATTCGAAGTACCTACGTCTCCCCAAAATCCAAAGATCATGAACCAAATGAAGAAAAAAAATCTTGACGTGACCGATACTACGTTACGTTCGCAACCAAATGAGGAAAAACTACTTGCATCGTGTTATGTGGTCGTTACCGAGGATGAAAAAGTTGGGCGTTGACAACCGAGCCAAACGTTTTGGTATCGGGTTATGAACGAGTTCAATAAACATAATTTTCAACCACGCAAAAAGAATATGCTAACAAGCAATTGGAAAACGTTGAACCGTGATTTCCAAAAATTCAACTCGATCTACAAACGTTCAAAACGTTTGGAAAAAAGTGAGGAAAATGAGTTGGATAACATGAAACGGGCTAGACAAATGTACCGTGATGAGCATAGAGGATCGTCGTTTCCTCACGAGGATGCGTGGGATATTTTGCGAAGCCATAAAAAATGGGAAGCGCTAGAACCGGTTAATTTAATCGGCGATGTCCCAAGCCAAACAAACGAGGCATTTTTCGGTCATGATGCTCAACCACGGCCGATGGGCAAAAAAAGGTGCTTCGAACACTGTGTATTGGATCGACACGGAAAAGGAGAAAATCGTCAAAAATTATATTTTGCAACCAAAAGAGTAGATTTATTTGTATTTCGTAATTTCCTTATGTTGTAGTTTCCTTTATGTCGTATATTTTTTTTATTTTGTATTTTTTTTAAATTTTATGTTGTAATTTTTTTTATTATTATTTTTTTGAATTCGTTTTGTAATGTTTAAGTTTTAATGTTTTGTTATTTATTCAATGAAGTATTAGTTTTACTTTAGGGGTTGAATTTGTAATTTTTATTTTTTAAAGAAAAGCGAGACAAAAAATGTGGTGTTATGGTGGTGTTATGATCAGGGGTGTTTTTTTGATGTTAATGTTGAAATGTTAAGGCTAATGTGACACTGACGTGGCGCGGTGTTATGAGTTAACCAAAGGGTACCACACCTTGTGCTCTTAAGTTTATAAGGACAATTTTTACATGAGAGTATAGATCATGATGAGTATTTGTTATATTGATCTTAAAGTTTAAATACATTAACTAAATATACTAATCTGCTACGTCGGTGGATAATAGAAAATATTTCTTTCCAAGCCCATTATTCGAAGGTGGTTAGCCCACTTAACTTCTTAGCCCAAAGGAAAATCGCGACTCATATATGACTTTCTATTCCTATTTTGCCATTTGTTTGCTTCGGACTGAAGATAACGAAACGCTGTCCTACTTCCAAGGGTTTTGGTAGGTATGTGATGGGTTTCTTTCTGGTATGATTTGCATGTTTTTGTACATACGATCTTCAGGTTTGTTTGCTTATGGTTTCAATCTCTTTTTACGCTTTTTTTAATGTTTGAAAGTGCTGATTGTTTGCTTTGCTCACGCATGAATGTTCAAAAAATTATATTCCAACACTTTGTGCATAGATCTACTACGGTATGTTGTTTTTTATTTGGCACTCTTAACAAAAAAAAAGGTGTATTAAAAACGTTGACCACATACATTGCCACACTTAAAATCAAAAATTGTGACTAAAAAGTTACTAAATGCCATCCCGTCTGCAACAGAATTTACCAAAAATAATACATACGGTGTCCAAAACGAATCATTGTCGCCGTGCTGCGGCGGGGGCATCCCCTTGTTCTAAATAAAACTTAAACTTTATAAAATATTATTATTTAAATTATTGTTAGTGGAAAATATACAACATATAAGAATTTGTGCATAAGATTTAAACCAAAATTGACTCAATACACGAAATTCTAAGGGGTTGGCAGTGGACGCCAGAAGGCACGGCAAGGGATCGGTGTGGCGCGGGAACACCGCCGCCGTCCCCTTCATCACGCGCGGGATCGGTCTAGTGAGGGAAAGTTTCACGCACGGAATCACAGGAAAAGTGACCGTTTGATTTGACCGTTGGAGCGTTTTTTGGACCGTTTGGAGAGATGCAACGGCTATTTTTTTTTTTGAGTGTATATATTGGACAAGTGAGTGATGGGTAAAACAAAGAAACAAAACAAAGTAATACCGATAATCATATAAGTAATACCGATAATCATATAAATTTTGCTGCAAAAAAAATACCGAGAATCAAAAAAGTTTTTGGCAACAAAAAATGGAGCGTGGCAAAACAAATAGAGACCCTAGAAAAAGTGGTCGTGGATCGAGAGGGGCAATTCGTCCTCGAATTCAATCACAACCCGGCTACGAATCATCTTCACAACCCGGTTACCACCCCCAAATGTACCCTCAATCTCCACCATTTTTCTACACCCAACAACAACCCCTCCCGCAAATTCCTACTAACTTCGACCCGTTTGAGCCGCAATATACCCAACAATCCCCACCGCAAATGCCTACTAACTTCAACCCGTATGAGCCGCGCTATACCCAACAAAAAAGGCGTGAATGGGTGAGTGAACCGTTACCCGTTCGTGATGATACAGATGATGATGAAGATTTCGACCATGTTGACATGGTACCCGAGACACAACCAATTAATGAAGAAGCCGTAGAAGTCGAATACCACGCTTTAGAAGGCCGAGAAAGTTTTCCTAAATTGGTTTTTCAAAATCGAGATTGGCCTCTCTCATAAACTTGAATTATCGTCGCCACCCACTTTCTTTCAAGCGCACCTACATATTTATAAAATAATATAATAAAAGTATATATGAAACAATATAATACAAGTATATATGAAATAACGTTATATATGAAATAATGTAATACCAATAATATATAAAACTTCCAAAAAAAAAATATAATATTAACGTATGTAAAAAATATCTATACATACCTATAATGGTAAAAATAGGTCAAAGTGAAAAGTAGGAAAAGTCAAGATTGTAAAAATTAGAAAATATGTTTTGCCATATTCTACCTTCAATGTTGAAGTTAATGTGGAAATCTGGAAATGTGAATGTGAATCATCATCTTTGAAATTGCCATACAGAATATGTTGAATGTTGAAATGCCATACGGATATTGAATTGTTGGAATCTATAACTAACTTATAAAAGGCTCTATTCTATAGTTCAAAGTGAAAAGTTGAAGTGTGAAACTTGGTAATAAAAACGAATACAGTATATGGAATTGTGATAACTTTTGAATTGCTAAACATGGAAAACTAACACCTTTCCTAAAAACAAATTGTATAGAATAATGGAGTGCAAAATAAAGTCGTTTACATATAATCTTGTTTAAAGAAGCCTTTTTATTACAGCTAACCATGCATTTTGGAAAGTATTTTATGCGTTTG
>LBNU01005922.1:30292-79898 GCA_014162995.1 Artemisia annua | reverse complement strand
CCAAAGGCAGATTACTACATCATATGCATCACTTCAACAACAAGGAACAAGGATTGAAGAGCAAAGAAATTTTGTCTAATCTAACCGATTATGAGACGTCAAGCAATTGCCAAAGTTCAAGATTAAGAAGATGACGTCACGCAACCACTCACCATTGATGACCGACCCTTAGGGGGAGATTGTTAGGAACACGTTTCACGTTATGAAAAGTGTCGGTCATCATATTTGTAATAGGTTGCTTATTAGACTTATTATGTTTACATTTTATCTTTCATGTTAAGTAAGTTTATGATGTAATGTTACATTGTGTGGAAGTCCAAGGGCCAAGTATGTAATATTGCAAGAATGATTTAGAAACCCTTGGACTCCCCTATAAATACTATGTGTAAGCCTTGCTTAAGGCTTGTTGGTTCTCATTGTATTTCAAGTTCATCATTATCATAAATTAAGAGTTCCTTCCAAACACTTGTCTCTTCTTCTTCTTCTTTATTCTTGGTTTATGATTCTATGGTTGTTTATGTTTCAATATGGTGACCTAACAAAATTTATTTAGATCTACAATAAAGGAACCTTATCAGGTGGCAAACTAGCGGTTGTATGTGGGTTACGAGTTCGACGAGTTCAGTTGATGATAGACAGCGTGCTCTTAGTTTCCGGGAAGTGGCGGTGATGGTTCGTATGATGCACACCTGTGAAAGATTTGTTGTTTGAAGATCTGCAAAAAATAATAATAAACATATTAAAAGCTTGAGTTTGTTTTAGCTTTTTAAGATAAATAAAGAGGAAAAAAATACATTTGTTGTTGATATAACAAAGAGAATGAAAAAGTGATGAGTTTAATAAATAGAGAGAAATAAAGGAGAAAGGAGGGAAAATTCCCGCTCATTTTGAAAAATTTTATATGTTTTAAAACGGTAATAACAAACCGTTGTAAATAATAAAATTAAATTATAAAATATTGAATTATTTAAAACTTTTCTAATTAACCGTTCTAAATACCAAGTATAAATTATAAAATATTGGATCTTTTAAAACGGTAGTAATCAACCGCTGTAAATGATAAAATTAAATTATAAAATATAGAATCTTTTAAAACACTTATACTTAACCGTTGTAAATGGTAAGTGTAAATTATAAAATATTGATTACTTTTTAAAGGACTTGTAGATAACCGCTTTAAATAATATGAAAAAGTTAGATAAAGTAGGCAACCGTTTTAATTGAAATATTTTATATTACTTTTTGTGTGATATAATGTTTTTCAAATTATTTAATACGGTTTAATTGAAAACCGTTTTTTAAAGTCCGTTATAAAATGGCCCTTCTCTACTAGTGATTATTATTATTATTATTATTAAAATTATTATTATTATTATTATTATTATTATTATTATTATTATTATTATTATTATTATTATTATTATTATTATTATTATTATTATTATATTGTTGTTGTTGTTGTTGTTGTTGTTATTGTTATTATTGTTATTATTATTATTCTTGTTATTGTTATTCTTGTTATTGTTATTATTATTCTTGTTATTATTGTTGTTGTTGTTGTTGTTGTTGTTGTTATTGTTGTTATTATTATTTTTATTATTATTATTATTATTATTATTATTATTATTATTATTATTATTATTATTATTATTATTATTATTATTATTATTATTATTATTATTATAACATCACTTTATTAAAAACTTAGGATTTTCAAGAACTTAGTGGGAAGCCGAGATACTAATTAGGCTCCCACTCCTCTAGCTATACAAAAGCTAATCCTACTAAAGATATGAGCAGCAGCACGCGCTCCAATGTCTTGGGTCATCAAGAACTTTCGGACTACTACTACTACTACTACTGCTACTACAACTGCTGCTGCTGCTCCTGCTGCCGCCACTACCCCTACTACCACTACCTACTACTACCACTACCACTACCACTACCACCACCACCACCACCACCACCACTACCACTACCACTACTACGACTACGACTACTACTACGACTATTACTACGACTACGTGTCACAACCCGCCAAAGCGAAAACACGAGGTGCAACATAATCAATAATCATCACAAAAGAGATATAGAACAATACCATAATTTACATTAAAGGAAAAGCATACCATTACAACATTGTTATAGCCGACATTGGCAATTTAAGATACAAAGTTTAGTTCCCAAAAGATAGCTTTGTAATGCGTAATGATCAGTAGTGACATGTGAAAACTTCATTATGCATAGACCATGAAGAAAAACTTACTATCGATCACCTGAAATGCATGAGAGAAAACGGGCCAGCTATGAAAATAGTTGGTGAGTACACACGGTTTATATAATATGAAAAACCTTTTGAGAAAGTTCACAAGGCAAAGGCATTGTAAATCCACTCAGTTGCAAATCCCGCCCATACAAACTTGCAACCTGTGTGTTCACAACCCATTGCATATAAAGTAGTATGTCTGGTAGTCAAGCACAAGCGGTCATAATAGTTCACAATATAAACACCACGTATATAATAATGTATGTCAGGCAAAGCCCCTAAAATAAATAATATGCGTCCCATAACATAGTGAACGAGAGGTTGGCCGACCTCTAATAGCGCTATCCATATTACCTACTGATAGGAGACTAACAATGCGAATGTACGAACAGTACATCATACAACTATTATATACAATTATGAACGCTCCAAACATGGGAGACTTTGCACGCTCCACTAATAAGGCGAGACTTTAGAACGCTCCACCGATACAGCGAGACTTTGCACGCTCCACCAAAAATGGCGAGACTTTACAATTAAGAACGCTCCACCAAAATGGCGAGACTTTAGGTCATAGTACGTACGGTACATTAAGTTCAAAAGTTTAAGTCGAGTTCAAAGTTTAAGTCAAGTTCAAGAGTTCAAAACAAGTTATAAGGTTAAGACAAGTTAAAAGAGTTCAAAATAGTCAAAGGGTTCAAAATCAAGTCAAAAGGATCAAGATGAGTCAAAGGATTCAAAATCAAGTATAACAAGTTTAAAATAGTCAAAGGTTCAAATATCAAGTCAAAGGGTTCAAATAATAGTGTTCATAAAATAGCAATCAATTTAGTTCGAGTATGATTTACTTACGAGCATAAATAGTCAAACAAAAGTTATCCAAGTTCACATAAATGTAAACAATATAGTTTAAGTATAGTTCATGCATCCACCCCAAAGCGATTTAAAATAGTTAGAAAAAGGGGGTTCGTGAATACTCACCTGATATGATAACAACAATGACAATAGTGGATATGATGGAATGAGGCTTGGTCTCTAACCGCGACCTATTATGAATGATATGATCTAAGGTAAGCAATGATACAATGCTATACATGCAAATACGTATGTTATCGATACCACTCCTTAGTTTTGAAAATAATGTTTATCGTCGAAAAATACATTTTTGACGTCTCGTTAAGTTAATAAACACTTTTCATGTAATAACGTTGCAACGATACTCCAAAATCGTTGTTTGGTGTTTCATCAGCAAATATAGTGTTTTCGTCGTAAAATGACATTTTACATAATTTGAAAATATGACCAAACGGCCTCGCAAAACTAGTCGCGAAATAGTGAATATTAAGAGTTAGGAAAGAAGCTCAGTAGTTTTAGGAAGCTTGTAACATTATCTATAAGTCGTAACACTGAAGTTTTGTCCATACGGGTCTCGATCATAAAGAAAAATAGCCGTGAAGTAGGGTGTTTGGGCTGTTTCTGCAGTTTCTGGGCAGTTTTTGGGAAAGTTTGGAAGGTCATAAGTTATTTGTTATTAATCTGTTTGACGAACGGTTGGTCATTTTGAAAACAAGGCTGGGTAAACTAACTTTTTCTCATAGTTATTATTTTTCTAAAACTGAGTTTATCTATGAGAAAAGTGGCTCCAAACATGGACACCTGGATCTGCAGTTTCATAGTGATTTTGGTAAAGCTGATGAAAAAGTGTATGTTTCGCCGAACTTTAAATGCTCATATCTTGGTCGTTATATGTCCGTTTTCTATGTTCTTTATATCCCCGGTCTCGTGTTACAGTGAACTAGTGGATTTTTAATGTTTCGGGTTGTCTCGTTTATGTTTAACACCTTGTTTTAACCATAGAAAGTCGTGTAACAGCAAATTATATTTTCAGAAAATAGTTTTCATCGTTCAAATTGTTTTTAACATATCTCCTTCGTTATAAGCTCGTTTTTATCCGTTCCAGCAGCCATAGTTTCATTTTTGAATGTATTTTCTGAATCTTTAGTCCAAAATTACCCATGAACCTCTGATCTTTCCTATATTTATAAAAATGGACAGCCACTTTTATATTGCTTCAAAAATGGCATCTCTAGTTTACTACTTGTTTCAGTCAATCCCAATCAACATCAAAACCACTCCTAAACTACCATACACCTTCTTAGGGTGTCATGGGGTCCTAAACATCACCAACCTTGGTGGATTTCATGAGATTGCAAGTAAAAATCCTTAAATCTATATTTATAAAGAAAATAAACAATAAGTAGTATGTATAACATATTTCTTTGCATAGCTAGTTACTAAAACATCAAAATATATTAAATGGAAGTATGAAAAGTTAGAAAAATTTACTTGAGGCTTACTTGATGTTTTGGATGAAAATACTTAAAGAACCTTGGGATTTTATTTCAAAATCCTAACAAGGAACACTAAAGAGACTTATTATACTAGATCTTGAAAAATTTGGTGATGTTCTTCTTGTCTTGTGTTTCTTGGCCGATCATAATAGAAGAAGGAGAGAGAGAGAGAGACAGAGAGAGACAGAGAGAGAGAGAGAGAGAGAGAGAGAGTTTACTAGTTGGTTTTTGTTATGGAAGTGTAAAAGGGAGAAATGAAAGTATAAACTATTAGTAGTATTATTTTTCAAAGACAAGTAGTACATTCAATAAATGAAGCAAGTAAAAAAAATTTCAACATTGTAAGTAAAAGGGATTGGGGGGGGGGTGGCAATGTTATGGAGGGTGAAGAAAGATTGGGATTTTGTAAGATTTGATTGATTTAGTGTAGATATTTAGTGTTTTAAGTGATATCGGGTACCGAGTTTGCTAGAAATAAAGTTTAACGGTACCAAATAAAATGTGACGACGTTGTAAAAATTATGAAATTATATTCCTGATGAGAATCGGGTGTTAAAATAATTGTCGTGTTGAGATATCGTGATCCGACGTAATTATCAGCGTATACCAGAAAATATAGCAACAGGTCTCAAAACACCGAGTAAATTAATAATATAATTTTTATATCATTATAATGAGTATGAAAATATGTTAGGATCATAGTCGGGAGTGTCGGGTATATATTAGTAGTAAAAACTGAGTGGTAACGTTAATTAAATAATTAACCATACGTTAATGAAAATCACACAAACCCTTGCATGACCTAATATGCTGATGATGTTACTGATGATATGCAGACTACTCTAGTCTATATGATGTGTCCTTACTGATGATGCATGATTTTGCAGCTAACCCATAACTAGGTTTACAAAAAGATGAATGATGATCATGAATAGTGTTTTCCTTCCGGGAATGAATAGTGTCACGTGAATAGTAAATTTTTTGAATATCATCTCAAGATCTCAAACTAACTTAAAAAACGATGAATAGTAATCGATGGATAATAAAATCCCGAGATGAATAGTAAAATGTAAAAAAATTGTTTCGGCCCTCCCACAACTTTTTTTTCTAGCTCCGCCACTGACTACGGCTACTACGACTACTACCACGACCACGACCACGACGACCACCACGATGACCACCACCACCACCACCCCTACCACCACCACCACTACCACCACTAATGTATGCGTAAACATACATCATTTTTTATACTCAAAAATGCACTAAACGGACTAATAACTATGACATATGTTAAATTATATTGCAAATATGTTTGGAATGTGTTATTATGTCTTGCAGGTACAAAGGGTTTGAAAACAAAGCAAAAACGGTGATTTCTGGATGAGTTTCGACGATGTTTACGCATTTTACGAGGTTCAAACGAAGTCAAAAATATTCCTCGAGCACATCATTGGAAAGAGCACGAAAAAACGAGTCCAACGGTCCTTTCCTCTCCTTTTTAACCTTCCTAGAACTCTCGTAATGAACCGTTGAAAATCTATATTTATTAATAAAAACGGACTAAATTCCTAACTAGTATAAAAGAAACCAAACGCACCTTAAGACTGAGAGTATGCACTAGCTCAGTTGGTAAGCGCTCTCACTCCCATAAGGGAGACCCGGGTTCGAGCCTAGGCT
Organism: Artemisia annua; assembly: GCA_014162995.1. Classification (NCBI taxonomy): domain Eukaryota; kingdom Viridiplantae; phylum Streptophyta; class Magnoliopsida; order Asterales; family Asteraceae; genus Artemisia; species Artemisia annua. The sequence goes on along the minus strand of LBNU01005922.1, from coordinate 73,601 downwards.
TGACCTTGGTTGTGGTATTTATATCACTCGCTACGTGGCACCACCTCATTGATCCACGTGGCCGACCCGACCCGAACCAGACCCGACCCGGACACGTCAGACCGTTGACTCGTTGACCAGACACGTGGTCATGCCACGTGGCGACACGTGGACCACTTAGGTGGTGACACGTGGCAGTGGGCCCACACGAGTTATCACATGTCAGTGGGTCCCACCTGCTGACGTGTCGATGACGTGGACCAATCAGAGGCCGCCACGTGGCGGCGACGCTGACAACTAATCATTGCAGGTGCGAGGTTTAATCATTGCAGGAACAGCGCTGACATGTCAGTACAAGGTGGCAGGTGTCCGAGGTTGTCAGTCTTACGTGGCAGTGTGGCGGACCAATGAGGCTTCGACACGTGTACACAATGACGAGACAAGCGTGTGTCAGTCCGAGGAAGGCGCGTGTCAGCGTGCGTCAGTACGAAGTCAGAGTGCGTCAGTTCGTGGAAGCTTTTAGCAGGTTCTGGAAGAGAAGGACCCAATCAGGGCGCGACACGTGTCCACTGTGAGTTGTATCTATACCAAGGGATCTGCTATATATATTATCCGGATCACACAATTCACATACAGTAGGAGTAGATTAAATAAATTAGGAGTAGGTGTAAATTAGGAGTAAGAGTAAAAATAGAGAGTAGAAGTAGTATTATGTATTAGCTTATTTTTAATGTAAATTTTAGCTTATTAAATGCTTATTGTACTCAACTTTTTAGTATAATTAATATAATTGAAGAATTGAAGATTTATTTTGAAGATTTGAAGATTAATATTACTTTTCTCTACTTCTACTCTTTTCTTTTTTTTCTTTTCTATTAAGTCATGAAAACCTATTATCTATTTAGATCTAGCTTATTTAATACACACTCTTTTAATACCTTGTTTTAAAAACTTTTTATAAACTTAGATCTACTTTTATTTTACAAATTACTTTATAAAAAAATCAAAAAAATATTTTATTTTTATTAGTTTTTCTTTTATATAAAGTCATCCATTAGTTTATTTTAATAGATCTAGTAGTTTTAATACTAATTTCTTAAAAAGTTTGCAAATTTATTAGTTTTTGTTATAAACTTAGTTTATTATCATAGATATATTAGGTTTTTATCAAAAAGTTTGCAACTTTATTAGTTTTTCTTCTAAAAATAGCTTAATTTCTTAGATCTATTAAGTTTTTATTATAAAGTTTCAATCTTTTAGCTTTTTATTAGGTTTTTAATAATAAAGTTTGTAGCTTTATCAACCAATAAGCTCTTCCATAGCTTATTTGGTCATTATTATTGCTTATTCCTAATAAAGTTTTGATTTTTCTTTCTTTCTCATCATTTCTACCGCTAAGGCCGGAGCTTAAGGGTCTTATAAGCTAGTTTATCAATAAAGTTTATTACTTTTTAGTCTTAATAAGCTAATTAGTTAATAAAGTCACAAGCTTTATTAATTATTTGGTTTTATTAAAGCTTTTAAAGAATTAAACTTTATGGTTTGTTTAGTTTATAAGAACGGGTGGTTAAATTCGTCTCATCTCTTAGATCGGGTTCTATTTCCTCATCCTTTTCGCTTTTAGATAATTAGTTTATTAATATGTTTATGTTGTTGAAATATTTGTGTTTATTATTTTAATTAATATGAGTAGTGAGTAGATCGTTATTATGCTTGTTGAGTAGATTGTGCCGTGAATTAAGTGTGGTTTTATAAAAAGTTAGACAAAATATTGGTTAGTAATTTTAAATTACTTGCATTGAAATTTTGGTTGTTTAAACGGGCAAAAGCCGTGAAAATAATTTGCTTTTAATCTAGATATCGATATCTCTTTAAAAAATTATTTTTAAACCAACGTTGGGAGAGAATAATTATTTGTAAAAGATATTGATTCATCAATAGAGGACCTAATTGGAATAATAAACCGCATTTAAGGATCGTGATAATTTGCTTAACAAGTATATCCTTTTATCGTTTATCTCTTATTTGCTTGCGTAATATAGTCTAGTTTGCAATTTTTAGCTTTTATCGTGATTATTAAGCTTGCCACTAAATTTATTAGCTTTACTTAGTATAATTAGTTTGCCTCTAGATTTTTATGCTTACTTAGTTGCTTTTAAGATTCCCGTAAGTGCGTATTTTTTATATTAGATTGCGTTTTAGGTTGTTTGTTCTTTACGTGCTTGTCTTGTATGCTTTATTGTTGCCTTTTAGTTTATGTTTGCTAACCGTAGTTTTAAAATCCAAATATATCTTTTATCCTTTCACTATTCACTACACGATCACGAACCGAATCACGAGTTCAATTCACACTTCGTTGGGACTACGACCCGGAAAATACATACTTCACTTGTGTTCCCTTGGACTATAACTATACCACATCAAATTTTTGGCGCCGCTGTCGGGGAAGGTTTGAAGCGAGTTTTTGATTCCCTTTCGTTGATTTGTGTTTTGTAAATATTTTCTCACTATTTTTACAAAAAAAATAATAATAAAAAAAAATAAAATAAAATAATATTATTATTACAAAATAAAAAAATCCAAAAATATTTTCTTTCAAGTTTTTCTTATATATAAAAACCCAAAAACATTTTCTTTTCAAAATTTCATTTGTTTTTCTTCTATCTTCATTTGTTTTTCCTTTTTATAATTATAAAAACCCAAAAATATTTTCTTTTAAAAATTTCGCTCTTAGTTTATTTTTCCAATTATAAAAATACAAAATATTTTTTCTTTTCCATTCTATTTTTCCTTTCTTTTATATTTAAAATTCAAAAATATTCTTCTTATTCCTCTTAAACATTTAATTCTTATCACTTTACCATCTCATACCGTTTAATTCTTATCGCTCATATTGTTTAATTCTCCATCATGTCCGATTCTTTACCATCTTATCCCCATGATCAAAGGACCATGGAGGATTTCAATCGTCCGACACTCATCGGTAGAGGAGGACCAATCGCTCCAACAAACGATTTTGTTTTAAAAGATAATATGATTGAATTTATTCAACAAATTTGCCAATTTCATGGTTTTGAAGATGAAGATGCTAATTATCATTTGGACAAATTTCTATCGAATACTCAATTCTTCAAACAAAACAGAGTTTCTCTAGATAACATTCGTTTGAATCTCTTTCCCTTCTCGTTAACCCATGAAGCTGAATCTTGGTTTTACACTCTTAAAACCCATTCAATTCATACTTGGGACGAGATGTGTCTCAAGTTTCTTTCAAAATACAATCCATACTCAAAAACGATGAAATTTAGAAGAGATATTCTAAATTTCCGGCAATTGCACAAAGAATCAGTATTTGACGCTTGGGAGAGATTCAAATATTTGTTGCAGAGATGTCCGGATCATAGAATTTTGCTCCTTGATCAAATCTTAACCTTCTATCATGGCATAAATATGATCGATCGAGACAAAATCATGTTGGCTTCTGGAGGCAATCTCATGCGAAAGACTCCACAAGAAGCTTATGATTTGATCGAGAATATGACACAACATCACTATCAGTGGGATACCGGAGTCCTTTGTGACTCTAACACTGTTTTGAGTGATCATCATTCCGCTTATATTCCCGCTGAGATTGCACAAATTGAGGTCCTTGATAATTACAAAAGTTATATTAATCAATATTTCCAGCAAGGACCAGGTCATCCTAACACTATTCACTTTTCATACTCCGATGAAAGTGATTAGGATGAACCTTCAGAAGTTCAAACGTCGATTCTTCCTTTGAGTGGCAAACCTACTCCCTCTTCTGATTATGTGGTCGAGTCTCTCTCTCTACTTTCTACTCCCCTCGGGGATAATGACTTTCATTTGGAGGAGACCGACACCCTTCTTTCTCATTCTGATGATTCTTTACCCGAATATGAGAGCTTTACCTTTGATACCGATGAGGAGATTTGTGGCAATCCCACTTCTCATCCTGATCTTTCTATCCCGGCTCTTGAAGCCTTTTGCTTTGATATCGATCATACGGAGGAGACAAGTAGTGGCAGTACCACTTCTCATGCTTATATCTCTCTTCCCGAGTTTGATTCGTTTCATTTTGAGGAGTTCTCCGGTGAACTTTCTCACATCATATCTCCTCCGGAGTATGATCACTTCTATTTTGATCTTGAGAAAGATTTTAGTCTGAGGGGAAACGTACTTATTGATGACATCACCCCACCTCTCCCTCCCGAGATTTTTGAAAATCACCAAATGAGCTTTAATGATGATATTCAAAACAAAGTTATTGGAAAATCTGTTTTTGAAAATGATGAATTGATTTTAATTGTTATCAAAATCTTTCTCCCGTTCATCACATATGATGTGACTTCTCCTCTTCTTCGCTCCAGCGGGAGTGAAGATACCGCCTTTGACCCCGGGATCTCCCTTTTTTGTGCTGGGTGTCCGTTACAGTGATGATTCTCTTTGCTCCCCCAAGATTAAGTAAATTCGGGGCGAGTCTAAGCTATACGACTTGTTAATAAACAAGCGCTTCGTGGGAGGCACCCCATGCTTATCTTTCTATCTTCTTTCTATTTTCTAATAAGTGTGTTGTGATAAATGTGACGTGAGGAGGTGCGCCTCTTCCATATCTCGTGTTTCGTTGTTGTTTGTGTATGTCCAGGATTTGCCCGAATAATGAAGACTCTTGTGCTCGTTGTTTTGTCTCAACTCGAGTTTCATCCTTCGTTGCTAATCCAAATATCCTAATCTTATCGACTAACGTTATCTTTGGCATAATTAATAAACGGCCCTAGATTTCTGTTAGGATCACCCTTACCTTTGAAACATTGAGGACAATGTTTATATTTAGTCTGGGGGGTGAATCTTCGATTCGATTGACCTTGCACTTTCACCTTTGTCGTTTACTCTCGCAACCCCGTTTTTCCTAAAAAATAAAAAATTTTGAGAAATTTGATGAAAAAAATGATGAAAATGTTGGGAAAAAAGCTTTAAAAAAATGCGAAAAAGTTGAAAATGATGTGCAAATATATAATAAGTGTTTTGACACCTTGTTGACTTTCCAGCTGGTGAGAGTAGGAATATAATTTTGACTTGATCCGGGCGTGTTGAGCCCTAGCTTGTTCCCTTAACCAATGATGATCATAAAAGCCTTTGCTAGTCTTGTACACAAGGAGATACTCTTTTGTCGGCCCCCGTACTTGACTTTATATATGCGTGGCTTGATTATCGGCTAAGCATCCGCGAATCTCATTATTTGAGATTTTAAATATGCGGAGAATGAGAAATGATAGAGTTTATTTATAAATTAGATGCTAAGCGTGGAGTAGTTGGTTCTCTTTAGAGCTCATCGTAGGTACTTGTGGCTTTTTGCTCCCACAAAATTGTTTCACCCCATATCATGTGTATAAATAATTAAAGATGTTAGGTTTTGGCGAAACTTAGTTTTTGGTTCTTGTCGAAAGGATCCTTGCTTATGAGAGTTGGGTACACATCAAGGTACTGCCAGTGTTACGGTGTAATAGACTATTGCATCTTGCCGGTTCGCAGCCGATGTTGTGATTGTTATAAAAGCCGTAGGACTTGGGATTTGGCAAAGCTAATAATGAAATAATAATAATAATAATAATAATAATAATAATAATAATAATAATAATAATAATAATAATAATAATAATAATAATAATAATAATAATAATAATAATAATCCAAAGCCATAAAAGTTTTCTACATCTTGCCGGTTCGCAGCCAATGTTGTAGACATCAAAAAGGCAGAGGAAAATTCCAAGGTCATAATAGATTATTACATCTTGCCGGCTCGCAACCGATGTTGTAATTGTTATAAAAGGCCGAGGATTAGTACGCTAAAGTGCTTAATAATGTTTAATAATGCCAAATCTCGACTCCGGGGGGTGGGGGGTCCTAATAAAAGCTTCTGTCTCTGGACTCGTAGATGAGTGTTTCGGTCGCCAATAAAAGGGATACTCCTCAAAATCGTGTTAAATCAGAGACCTTGATGTGGACCTCATTTTTGTATGCAACGGTTCTCGCGAGAAGGATTAGAAACTACTTAGCGTCTTAATTTAGTATCTTTATCGGACTAATAATTATGAAAACGAGATGTTTATGAAGAAATTCATTTCTCTCACAAAAATAAAATAACTAGATACCATCAAATAGGAAAATGGGAGCAAGAGGTTATTACACAAGTAACTTCCATGGGTAGCGTTAGAATCTAACTTGTGAATAAGCTGTGATCTCGTTTTTACGCTTAGTTTGGGGACTTGTGAAAAATCAGGGACGATGAATTTTATCCGAATGGTCACTTCTCCATGAGTCGTGTTTCTACTCTATGACCCTAAACGTTATTGCAAAATAATGAAAGTCAACATACCGTCACATGAATAAAGTAAGTATGAAAAATGCAAAAATAAGTAGTGTAGAGTTAGTAAGTGGAATAAAATGGATAAACGGGGCGTTTTCGGGAATAAATGATTTCGTAATCTCTTTTGAATGTTTTTGCTACTTTTCAAAGTTAGTAAAAAGAGGTTTGAAATTTTTTATTTCAAAAGCGTGAAGTGATGACATTGCGTGAGGACACGGCAATACCTTAGTCTGGGGGATTTTGGTATGTGTTAAATTACACATACCCTTTACCTAATAAAACGGACCAAAATGACCAAAAGCTGACCAAAAATGCCAAATATATGTATGTTTTTGTGTTTGTGAATGTGCAGGTAAAAGATATGGAAAATGGACAAAATAAAGGCCAAAATGGACAAACACGAGCACGAGATTTGGAAAGAGCACGGAATTATGGGATCAAAGATAATTTTATTTGGAGCATCGAGGCAAAAGAATAAAAATTTAAAGATTAAATGAAGCCCAAGTCCAACAAATATATTTTCAGCCCAATTAAAGCTCAAGAGGTCCAAAAATTTGAAGTCCAAGATTTATCAATCTAAAAGAGCCAAGATATACAAGCCCAATTGAGAAAATAAAAGCCGAGGCCCAGCAATGAAATAAAGATCTAGCCCGAGTAAAAAATTGATGTGAGGCCCATCCAAAAAATGGAGGCACGTGAGCAGTGGGATCATATAAAAAAATTAAGAAAGCAAATGATACAATGCATCCCCAGGTAACTACTTTTGCTCTTGCACACATGCGCCAAAATGAAGAAAATAGCAAATGCAAATGGAAGCTAGCCATGTGAACATGCTCCATTATTTAACTAATTGGGTGCTTTATTTCTTTTGATGAAAGACCATGTGGGTCTGCTCTCTACTCTAGTGCATAAATATGGAGGCTAAAGACAAATTGAAGGAAAAGAAAGAGAGCAAATTGCAAATTGCATACTGTGAGTCACGTGAAGAAAATTGTCATATTTGCAAACGGATGAAAATGCGTGGGACACAAAAAAAAAAAAAAAAAAAAAAAAAAAAAAAAAAAAAAAAAAAGAATCGAGGATGAGTAAAAAAATGAGATGCCACGCCTGCTCCACCTTGGTGCTATCGATAAAACAAGTAGGAAGGCGCCCGCTGCGTTGCAGCGGGAATTTTCGAGAAATTTTTGCGATAATCATTTACGAACAATGTTTGGGAGTGGCTCTTCGTTGTGAGATCGTGGTATTTTTTTGACGACACGTGTTGTATTCGTTTGGAATAAATGTTGTGTCAAGCTATATTTGTAGTTGTCGTATTTTGTCGGGCACCATTGTATAGCGGCGGGGTTAATTTCAACACTTTTTATGAAATCATACGTACATCAAAACCATATCAAGATTGAGCTTGTTTTGTTCGTTATCGAAAGACCTTTTTGCCAGTATTTTTTTTATTCAATACCGCTAGGTGTCTGTTATATATTTGGCAAATAAAGTTTGTTATATAAAAAAATCGTAAATATTAAAAGGTTCAGGGTTTGTTTTGTAATTTTATTTATTTATTTATTTATTTTTTATTTATTTTTTTTCCCACTAATATCGGCTCTTCGCTAGGTGGGGCTAAGTATTTATGCAACCGCCCTTTTTTCGTTTTTTAACTCATAAGCTTTTCTTTTATTATGGGTACATCAAACTTCTATGCAGGTCCCTTCTTTTTTTAATTGATAAACTATATTTAATGGCGAAATGAATTTTTTATCCATGCACGGAAACCTATTTCCCCTCTTATACTCCCTCCGTCCCAAATTTATTGTCCAGTATTGACTTTTTTAGTCTTTCTTCTTCGACTTTGACCTTAAATATTTTTGTGGGTGTTATATAATATTTGATGCAAAATATATAAATGGATTGGGTTTTAAGTCTACTTTTCAATGGTATAATTTTTCATCAAGTATTATATAATAAAAAAATATATATTTGTGGTCAAAGTTGAAACATTTTGACTTTGAAAATTCAAAGTGGACAATAATTTTGGGACGGAGGGAGTAGTATTTAGAGAGAATGGATAAATAGAAGAGCAGAGACTTAGCAAATTGAGCATCACGTCTCACGTGATATCTTTCTACTCCTCACGTGTGACAAAACCAAAAAGAAATGAAAAGATATTCAAGTATGCAATTGGCTAGTAAGTGCATGTGCAAAAATTGAAGAAACAAAAAATTGAATAACTTTGGTCACGTGAAGTGAAGATTCCACCAAGTTGCTTTGTAGAAAGAATGAAAATGATTGACCATTGCCACGTGTACCTGCATATCTATCTCCTTGAAGACCTGCTCGTGAAGTCACTTCCCCAAATCATCCAAATGCAGTGCGTGGCTTTGCTTTCCCATCTCTCTCATACGCATTAAATTGCTGTGCCTAATCAAACTATGCCACGTGTACACGGTTTAGAAGAAAAATGTCAAGATACATTCCTTGTAGCTGTCATTCATTCCGGAACGTTCGAGAGATATCCGAGAATAGCTATAAGAGAAATGATAGATGGACCTAAAAGGAGACCTAAAAATGGACCTAAAAACATGTGGCATGATCCTGATGGCTTGTAAAATAAGTGGGTCCCTGTCTGCAGCCATCAGGATGATGCCACGTGTCTTTAGGTCCATTATTAGGTCTATTTTTAGGTCCATCTATCATTTCTTTAGCTATAAATATAATCATTGGGAGCAGCTTTTCATATCATTCTCTACACATATTATTTCTCACACACTAGCAGTTTTTTAGGAGTAGGAGTAATTTTATAAAATAGTAGCAGGATTTATTTTATAAAGTTGTAATAGTTTTTAGCTTATTAGTAGCTTTTTCAAGTACTTATTGTATTAAACTTTTTATTGTTTTATGAAGATGATGTTTTCTCTTAATGATCCAACTTAGATTAATCTACTCCTTCTTCTAATCTCTTTCTTTTATTTTCTATTACTTTCATCTAAAAATCTAATTTTGCTTATTAATTTTTAGTGGTTTATTTAGATCTAGCTTATTTAATAAGCACTTTTTTACTATTTTGTTTTAAAAAGTTTTTATAAACTTAGATCTACTTTTTACTTTACAAATTACTTTATAAAAAACTACAAATATTTAATTTTTATTAGTTTTTCTTTTATTAAAAGACATTTATTAGTTTATTATAATTAGATCTAAATAGTTTTAATACTAATTTTATAAAAAGCTTGCACCTTTAGTAGTTTTCCTTTCAAAAATAGGTTATTCTCTTAGATATATTAGAATTTTCATCATAAAATTTAATCTTTTAGCTTTTTCTTAGTTTATTTCGCTAAAAGTTTGTAGCTTTATCAACCAATAAGCTCTTCCATAGCTTATTTGGCCATTATTATTGCTTAATACTAATAAAGTTTTGATTTTTCTTTGTTTCTCATCATTTCTACCGCTAAGGCCGGAGCTTAAGGGTCTTATAAGCTAGTTTATCAATAAAGTTTATTACTTTTTAGTCTTAATAAGCTAATTAATTAATAAAGTCACAAACTTTATTAACTATTTGGTTTTATTAATGCTTTTTAAGAATTAAACTTTATGGTTTGTTTAGTTTATAAGATCGGGTGGTTAATTTCGTCTCATCTCTTGGATCGGGTTCTACTTTCTTTCCTTTTTCAATTTTTAGTTTAAATATTTAGTTATGCTTATGTTTGTTGGAATATTTGTGTTTATTAGTTTAATTAATATGAGTAGTGAGTAGATTGTTATTATGCTTGTTGAGTAGATTGTTCCGTGAATTAAGTGTGGTTTTATAAAAGTTAGAAAATATTGGTTAGTAATTTTAAATTATTGGATTGAAATTTTGGTTGTTTAAACGGGTAAAAGCCGTGAAAATAATTGGGTTTTAATCTAGATATCGATATCTCTTTATGAAATTATTTTTAAACCAACGTTGGGAGAGAATAATTATTTGTAAAAGATATTGATTCATCAATAGAGGACCTAATTGAAATAATAAACTGCATTTAAGGATCGTGATAATTTGCTTAACAAGTATATCCTTTTACCGTTTATCTCTTATTGCTTGCTTAATATAGTCTAGTTTGCAATTTTTAGCTTTTATCGTTAATCTTAGATTATTAAGCTGGCCACTAGATTTATTATCTTTACTTAGTTTCCCTCTAGATTTATGTGCTTCCTAAGTGCTCATTCTTAGATTAGATTGCGTTTTAGGTTATTTGTGCTTTACGTGCTAGCTTTATATGTTTTATTATTATTGCTTTTTAGTTTATGTTTGCTACCGTAGTTATAAACTCCATTATATCTCCCTTTTATCAATATTCAATTCACACAATCACGACTCGAACAAATGAAATTCCATTCATTCCTTCGTTGGGACCACGACCCGGGGAAATACTTTCCTAAGTGTTCCTTTGGAAAACTCATATACTACGATTGATCACAATCATTTTGGCAAATTTTGTAAATATACGATTGATGTTGTGTTTTGTGGAATTCCCGTTTTTGCTTTGCAGGATTCCCTATGATCGTAAAGACCTCCGTGCTTGTTTTCAAACCCTCCAATCACTCGGTCTTCTATCATTTGTATTGATTATATCTTGGGATATCCTTTATAATATGTGCTTATTTGATATAGATTTACCTTTTCACACTTGGAATTTCAAGCATTTGCCTTTTCCGTTCCTAAGTGTGGGGGTAACACCCGACATTTTTGAACATTGAGGACAATGTTCGGTTCTAAGTGTGGGGGGGATTTCTATCGAAATTTTCAAAAATTATTTTCAAACCCTTGTTTTGCCTAGTACTTACGCAACCCCGTTTTTCCTAAAAAAAAATAAAATTGAAAAAAAAAGAGAAAAATGAAAAATTATGCAAAAATATAATAAGATTTTTGACACCATGTTTGACTTTCTGCTGGCGAGAGTAAGAATAAAAATTTTGACTTGATCCGGGCATGTTGAGCCCTAGCTTGTCCCCTTAACCAATATAATCTTAATATTCGATTATCGGCTAAGCATTCGCGGATCTCATTATTTGAGATTTTAAATTTGCAAAGAATGCGAAATGATAGAGTTTATTTAGAAGTTAAATGCTAAGCGTGGAGTAGTTGGTTCTCTTTAGAGCTCATCGAAGGTACTTGTGGCTTTTTGCTCCCACAAAATTGTTTCACCCCATATATTGTGTAAAATAATTAAAGATGTCAGGTTTTGGCGATACCTATTTTTTGGTTCTTGTCAAAAGCATCCTTGCTTATGAGAGTTGGGTACACATCAAGGTAATGCCAGTGTTACGGTGTAATAGACTATCACATCTTGCCGGTTCGCAGCCGATGTTGGGATTGTTATAAAAGCCGTAGGACTTGGGGTTTGGCAACTAATGAATGTATGAATAAATGAAGAATATATAATCCAAAGCCATAAAAGTTTTCTACATCTTGCTGGTTCGCAGCCGATGTTGTAGACTTCAAAAAGGCAGAGGAAATTCCAAAGTCATAATAAGACTATTACATCTTGACGGTTCGCAGCCGATGTTGTAATTGTTGTAAAAGACGGAGGGCTAATATATTAATGTGCTTGAATAAATAAAAAAATGTCAAACCTTGACTCCGGGGAGGTCCTAATAAAAGCTTCTGTCTCTGGACTCGTAGATGAGTTGTTTCGGTCGCCGATAAAAGGGATACTCCTCAAAATCGTGTTAAATCAGAGACCTTGATGTGGACCTCATTTTTGTATGCAACGGTTCTCGCGAGAAGGATTAGAAACTACTTAGCGTTTTAATTTAGTATCTTTATCAGACTAATAATTATGAAAATGAGATGTTTATGAAGAAATTCATTTCTCTCACAAAAATAAAATAAATAGATACCATCAACTAGGAAAATGGGAGTAAGAGGTTAATACACAAGTAACTTCCATGGGTAGCGTTAGCATCTAACTTGTAAATAAGCTGTGATCTCGTTTTTAAGCTTAGTTTGGGGGCTTGCGAAAAATCAGGGACGATGAATTTTATCCGTATGGTCACTTCTCCATGAGTCGTGTTCTTACTCTATGACCCTAAACGTTATTGCAAAATTATGAAAGTCGACATACCGTCACAAGTAAAAAAACATGAAAAAATACAAAAATAGTAGTATAGATTAGTATAAGGAATAAAATGGATAAACGGGGCGTATTAGGGAATAAATGATTTCGTAATCTCTTTTGAACGTTTTGCTACTTTCCAAAGTTAGTAAAAAGGGATATGAAATTATTTATCTCAAAAGCGTGAAGTGATGACATTGCGTGGGGGATTTTGATGTATGTGTAAACATACATCATTTTTATACTCAAAAATGCACTATAATGGACTAATAACTATGATATACAATAAATTATATTGCAAATATGTTTGGAATGCGTTATTATTATCTTGCAGGTACAAGGGTTTGAAAACAAAGCAAAAATGGTGATTTTCAGATGAGTTTTGATGACGTTTACGCGTTTTATGAGGTTCAACGAAAATATTTCCCGAGCACACCATTGTAAAGAGCACGAAAAAACTAGTTCGGAGGTACTTTTATTTAATTTTGAACCGGCCCATAACTCCTTAAAATGACAGGTCAATATTTGTACTATATGGACTGGGCTTGTTATACTATAAAAAGAACCAAACGCATAAAACTAATGAAACCATGCTCCAGAGCAGCTGTTTATCACGCTCCCCTCTCACACGAGAGGTCTGGGGTTCGATTCCCGTCTGAGCCAAAGGTAGTATTTATACTACCTGCCACGTGGCGCCACCTCAATGGTCCACGTGGCGACCCGACCCGATCCAGACCCGGACCCGACCCGCTCCAGACCCGGCCCGTTTGACCGTTGACCCGACACGTGGCATGACACGTGTCGCCACGTGGACCACTTAGGTGGTGACACGTGGCAGTGAACCCCACCGGTAATATACCTTGTCAATGGGTCCCACCTGCTGACGTGGCAGTGACGTGGACCAATAGGAGGCCGCCACATGGCGGCGGCTAATGATTGGTACGAGGTTTCAATGATTGCAGGTACGAGGTTGCAGACGTGGCAGATCGGCGGACCAATAAGATGATGACACGTGTACCTAATGACGAGACAGACGTGTGCAGGCGTGTGTCAGTACTAGGTTGCAGTGTGGCAGGTACGAGGTGCAGTGCGTCAGTCCGAGGTATCAGTACAAGGTTCTAGAAGTGGTGGCTAGCCAATAAGGAGCTGACACGTGGCACAATGATTGGCTAAGAATGATTGGTATGAGCTGTCTATTGGAATAATGCATGTGGACACTAAGTGAAGACGAGATACACAGCTATTGTGTGCTATATAATCATCCGGATCACACACACACAAAGATTATTAGGAGTAGGCTTTATTTTACACATAGTAGTGTAGCTTATTTGTAGTAGGTTAAGCTTAATATTGTAATAGATTAGCTTATTTCTTATGCTTATTGTAACCAACTTTTTAGTATTAAAATTATTGAAGATGAAGATTTATTTTGAAGATTTGAAGATTATTAGTTTTCTCTACTTCTACTCTTTTCTTTTATTTTTATAAATGATGAAAACTTAATAGCTTTTAGTGGCTTATTTAGATTTAGCTTATTTAATACACACTCTTTTAATACTTTGTTTTAAAAGCTTTTTATAAATTTAGATCTACTTTTTATTTTACAAATTACTTTATAAAAAAAATCAAAAATATTTTATTTTTATTAGTTTTTCTTTTATATAAAGTCATCCATTAGTTTATTTTAATAGATCTAGTAGTTTTAATACTAATTTCTTAAAAAGTTTGCAAATTTATTAGTTTTTGTTATAAACTTAGCTTATTATCATAGATCTATTAGGTTTTTATCAAAAAGTTTGCAACTTTGTTAATTTTTCTTCTAAAAATAGCTTAATTTCTTAGATCTATTAAGTTTTTATCATAAAGTTTCAATCTTTTAGCTTTTTATTAGGTTTTTAATAAAAAAAGTTTGTAGCTTTATCAACCAATAAGCTCTTCCATAGCTTATTTGGTCATTATTATTGCTTATCCCTAATAAAGTTTTGATTTTTTTTGTTTCTCATCATTTCTACCGCTAAGGCCGGAGCTTAAGGGTCTTATAAGCTAGTTTATCAATAAAGTTTATTACTTTTAATCTTAATAAGCTAATTAGTTAATAAAGTCACAAGCTTTATTAATTATTTGGTTTTATTAAAGCTTTTAAAGAATTAAACTTTATGGTTTGTTTAGTTTATAAGATCGGGTGGTTAAATTCGTCTCATCTCTTAGATCGGGTTCTATTTTCTCATCCTTTTCGCTTTTAGATAATTAGTTTATTAATATGTTTATGTTTGTTGAAATATTTGTGTTTATTAGTTTAATTAATATGAGTAGTGAGTAGATCCTTATTATGCTTGTTGAGTAGATTGTTCCGTGAATTAAGTGTGGTTTTATAAAAAGTTAGACAAAATATTGGTAAGTAATTTTAAATTACTTGGATTGAAATTTTGGTTGTTTAAATGGGCAAAAGCCGTGAAAATAATTGGGTTTTAATCTAGATATCGATATCTCTTTATGAAATTATTTTTAAACCAACGTTGGGAGAGAATAATTATTTGTAAAAGATATTGATTCATCAATAGAGGACCTAATTGAAATAACAAACCACATTTAAGGATTGTGATAATTTGCTTAACAAGTATATCCTTTTATCGTTTATCTCTTATTTGTTTGCGTAATATAGTCTAGTTTGCAATTTTTAGCTTTTATAGTTAATCTTAGATTATTAAGCTTGCCACTAGATTTATTACCTTTACTTAGTATAATTAGTTTGCCTCTAGATTTATATGCTTACTTAGTTGCTTTTAAAATTCCCGTAAGTGCGTATTTTTTAGATTAGATTGCGTTTTAGTTTGTTTGAACTTTACGTGCTTGTCTTATATGCTTTGTTATTGCCTTTTAGTTTATGTTTGCTATCCGTAGTTTTAAAATCCAAATATATCTTTTATCCTTTCACTATTCACTACATGATCACGAACCGAATCACGAGTTCAATTCACACTTCGTTGGGATTACGACCCGGGAAATACATACTTCACTTGTGTTCCCTTGGAATATAACTATACCACATCAACCACCACTACCACTACCACTACCACTATTATTATTATTTATCAAAGGTAAGTTAGATTAGGATATGCAGTAAAAAATTTCTTGTGTTTTAAAAAGTGTGCACTCACAATTTAGTGTATTTTGTTATTACTTTTGTAAAAAAGCATAAATTTTTACACTACTAAGAATTTACGTAGGGTATGCACGTGCACACTATGCCTTCAAGCTAAATCCGCTCCTGATCACAACACACACCAAACAACAAACCACAAACAACTTTCTGCTTGTATCAAAGCTTTTAGAAAAGAAAAGGTTTTATGTTTAAGTTTTATGGAGTATTACCGAGTGTAATGCTACCTTTTTATGTAATGGTTTGTTAATCTCCAAAGTTTAAAAAGGAAGCATTTAAGTTGGTTACCGGAGCTTGTACGAATCCATTTTTGGGTAAACGAGTGACTGCCATTTTTATACAGGAATCATGATAAGACAACATGGAATTGATCTTATTCTTGTTATTGTCCAAATTTCCGATGGTGAATACTATCATTATTGGTGTGGCAAGATGGATACCTTATTTAATTTTTTAGTTGTGTTTGATGATGTAAAGAATACATTTGAAGAGCCCATGATACACAAAATACACCAATGAGCATATCAATGATTTAAAGATAAAGAGGAGTATAAATGCAGTCGTTTTAAGTATGATTTAATGGGGAGTCACCCTGTCAATCTTCTCGAAATTATGCGTGTAACACCCTAGGCAAATCCCACATCGACAGAGGTCTAGAGAGATGCTAGGTATACAAGAATAACATTCGCCTTATCAGATACAACGCGTTTTGAGGTCTACTGCGAGTAGGGTTCTTAGGAACTACGCAGTTAAGCGTGCTCGTGTGAAAGTAGCACTGGCCTGGGTGACTTGCCGGGAAGTCTCACACGAGGGCCACAAAAGCAAAGCCGTGAGCCATCGGGGCCATGAGCCGTCATGGCAAAGCGGACAATATTGTGTATCATTAGGCGGGATGTAACAAGTGGTATCAGAGCCACTCCAGAGCCGTTCAGGATGGTGGGGCAAACCTCATCGAGGATGATGAGTCCCTAAGGGAGGGTGATTGTAACACCCTAGGCAAATCCCACATCGACAGAGGTCTGGAGAGATGCTGGGTATATAAGAATAATATTCGCCTTATCAGACACAACGCGTTTTGTGGTCTACTACGAGTAGGGTTCTCAGGAACTATCCAGTTAAGCGTGCTCGCGTGAGAGTAGCACTGGCCTGGGTGACCTGCCGGGAAGTCTCACACGAGGGCCACAAAAGCAAAGCCGTGAGCCATCAAGGCCATGAGCCGTCAGGGTAAAGCGGACAATATTGTGTATCAGTAGGCGGGATGTTACAATGCGCCTCAAAAGTGCAGAAGAAGCTTGGGAGGTGCTCAAGCAAGAATTTCAGGGAGACATCAAAGTGAGAGCTATAGAGCTACAAAATCTCATACAAGATTATGAGAACCCGAAGATGAAAGAGAATGAGTCACTAAATGACTATTCATCTAGATTAACAAATTTGATCATATGAACAGTTATATTGGTGAAATTGAAGACCAAAGAGTTGTTGAAAAAAATTTCTCTTTAGTATTCCTAAAAAGTTTGATCTAGTCATAGAAGTCACTGAAAACACCAACGATCCCAAAACTTTGGGTATTCAAGATCTGCTAAGGTCTCTTAAGTCTTATGAGCAGCGAATGACACGACACTCCAACAAGGCAATTGACAGTGCATTTCAATCTAGCATGCAAGGTGACAAGAAACCACCACAATACTATGGAAGAAGGAGTTCATTCCGAGGTAGTAGAGGAGGCAGAAGTTTTGTAAGCCATGGACGTGGAGAAAGTCACAGAGGATCAAGAGGTCGAGGTAACTTCGACAAAAAATTATTCAGGGAAGGTAACTCTTTCAAGTGTTCCATGTGCAAGAAAGACAATCAGGAAGAAAAAGATTGTTGGCACAAAGGAAATTCTAAATGCACTTATTATGACTAAGTTCTATTGACAAAAAAAGCGACAACAAGTAAATTTTTCAAAAGAAAAACAAGAAGTAGGAAATGTTTTCTTTTACCAGTTAGCCATCATGAAAAGAAATGATGTTTTTTCTTGATAGACTTTGCAACATCCAGATAACCGGTGACGAAAGTATTTTGGTCGAAATTGATACTATGGTAAATTCTCAAGCATAGATGGGAAATGGAGTTGTAGTGCAAGCGAAGGGCAAAGTCAAGATTCTGGAAAAAACATAGGTATCAAATATATCAATAATTTTTTGCTAATTCTCGACCTTGCACAATTTGGTTTTGTGGGACAAATTGTAGGGAATGGATACTTTGTTCATTTTGGAGGAAAATATTACAATATATACGACAAAGGTGAAAGTCGACAACTGATACAAAAAATAACAATGTGGGATATAGAATTTTTCTCATTATTCTCACATATGTTGAACACACTGCATTGAAGGCCACAACCACAGATGACTCTTTGCTATTGCACAAGAGGCTTGGAAACCTTTTTCCAAGTTTAAATTTACTCCACGGGAAAAACATGGTTAGAGGTTTGCCACAAATTCACGAGATTGAAGGAGTTTGTGAAGGGTGTGCGCTCGAGAAGCATCATCGGAAACCATTTTCGGAAGGAGTAGCTTGGAGAGCTAAGGAATCCTCAAGCTAGTACATACCGGCCTTTTTGGTCTTATGAGGAACCCATCGCATGGTTATAATCTCTATTTCATTTCATTTATTGATGATTTTATTAAATTACATGGGTTTATTTCATGAAAGAAAAATCTAAAGTTTTTGAAATATTCAAAAAGTTTTAAAGTTATGTTGAAAAGCAAACGGGGAGCTTGCTTTATCAAAATTTTGAGAAGTGACCAAGGAAAGGAGTACAACTCCAAAGAGTTTGACAAGTTTTGTAAGGATGATGATGCCCCTATAGGTCACAACTCGATGCACAACTCAACAAAATGGTCTAGTTGAGAGAAAGAATCAGACCGTTGTTGAAATGTGAAGCCCATGATGCATGAGAAAGGTTACCAAAACATATCTAGGTGGAAGCAATGTATGCACCATTATACTTGTTGAGCAGAACTGTAACAAAAGCCCTCGCTAACAAAACTCCACTTGAAGCATGGATTGGAAGAAAACCCTCTGAAGACATCTTAAAGTTTTTGTGTGTGTCTGTTATTCTCAACTACCAAAACAAAAGAGATACATGTTAGATGAAACAAGTGAAACTTGTATTTTTGTAAGCTATAGTAGCAAATCAAAAGCTTATCGATTGTATAGCCTAAAACAACAAAAAAAATATAATAATTTCTTGATATGTAATTTTTGATGAAAAATCCTAAAATGCAAATAGGTCTCTCATGATTTGATCAAACAAGGCTTTCCAGATTTCCCCCTCTTTTTATTTGGCTCGTTCCTCAATTTTTTTCTTCTAAACCGACACACACCAACACAATTACAAAAACGAGATGCAATATTGTAGAAGGGAATTCTTCATAGTTAAGTTCATCACTACTTTGGTTAATTGACACATTTGGTCCCTCAAGCACATTTTTTCATAATTGTAACACATAATATTTTTTTTTGTTGCAAAATAATGCATAATATTTTCTAAAACCATTTACATAATATTTATCGGGTTTGACTAACATGCTTGACTTTCAACTTAAAATATTGACTAACCGATCACTTAAAGTCTTCAACCTATAAAATTCGTAGTCAAACTTACTCGAGGTATTTTCGTATTATAATACCTAAAAAGGGGTTTTTCATAATTGTAACACATAAGATTTTTTTTTTGTTGCAAAATAACGCATAATATTTTATAAAACCATTTACATAATATTTATCGGGTTTGACTAACATGCTTGTCTTTCAATTTAAAATATTTACTAACCTATCACGTAAAGTCTTCAACTTATAAAAGTGGTAGTCAAACTTAATCGAGGTATTTTCGTATTATAATACCTAAAAAGGGGTTTTGGGGGGTTACACCAGAAACTCACAAGATTGACACCAGCATGAGCTATCCCGAACCCAATGATTACTTCAATTATGATTTACTATACCTCACGTGCGGTCAACACAAATATAACCCATCTATCAAACGAAGTGCTTTGTTTGAAGAATACCATAGAACCACATTAGGAAGAAGGTCCGTTCTCAAGAAAGTTCGCTAAACATAAGCTAAAACCTGAATTGTACAATGTCGATGAAAAAATAGGAATAACAGATCTGGATGAGCGAACAAGAAATTTATTTAGGGTCAGATAAAGAAGGGCTAAAGAACGTCATTTAGTTTACTCTCCTCACAAGATCATGGACTACATAAGCGTTGAAAGTGAACACACATTTAAACATGTTCATTGAGTATCATGTTGTTAGAGCCGATGCTGAACACTATTGGTTTTCTGAAGCTGATTATGTTAACTTTCACTCACATGACATTGAAGACATGTACTTTAGTTGGATCAACCACAACCTCAAGACCGGAGTCGATCAAGACATCGTTGAATCATTGAAGATATTTATGAGGTCAAGGGTAGTAGTGGTACATGTGGAGGACTTCCAAATGGGCATTGAGAGCTATCAAAAGAGGATTAACTTAACTCCCCTACTCTAGTTCTTCCAAGTATTCACATAATCAAACAATGGAAGTGCTTTGAAAGACCAAATCTGGGATTGTGTGTTGAGTACGTGACCACAAGAGGTTATTCACGGCTGATGAAGTCGCCAAGTTCAGTACTGGTACCTAGGAGTTGATCAGGGATTATCTGGTAGATTTGCTGGAGCAATTGTTATACAAATATATGGAAATGGATAATGAGCAACAGGCTTTGACTAGTAGAGTTGTACTGGTGATCAAGGAAAGGCTAGAGCTCCGAGATTCATGGAAAAGAATGGAACAATACATTGGAGCTAGGAGCTACAGAGACCGGCTACCTTACTTGGAAAGACCCCAATAATCCACCCTTAGGGGAGATTGTTAGGACTCGGAAAGTGTGAATCATTGTTAAAGGGTCTTTCATGTAATATGTTGGTAGTTTAAACATTATTAGTTGTTTTGTATTATTCACCCTCCCAATACTTGTATAGTTGGGAGGGGAAGGATGTTGCGAACCCAAGTTGAGAGGGTGTGATTCCTGCTAGGTGCAAACAACCTTAAGTGGTCACGCCAACCTCCTGAAAAGGGAGGGCTTTATTTGGTTTGAGTCTGTGTGGCGGTGGGTTCAAACCCCGTGAATTAGTCGGCCATAAGGTCGGAAATCATGGTTACCAAAAAAAAAGAAAAAAGAAAAAAAGTTGAGAGGGTGTGATGCATGCGTATGGCTATAGACATCCCCACAACTCACTTGTGGAGGTGTGTGCGTTAATGATGTTTCTCCTTTCCTTCTTAACTTTATTCTCTCTACTCTCTCACTAGTTAGAAAGTGTACACACCCACTCTTTCTATAGATTATGATAAATGTATAAGAATTATGGGACAACAAGTTCCATTCAGAAAAGTTAAGGTAATTGAAACACCTGAACATGGTATCTTCTTTACTGATGTGTTTGATCAACAAGCTTTTCAGAGAGTCTCTGAATTGCACAAGGTAGACACTCAGACTCTTCTGCTGCAAAATCATTGCACTGAATGAAAAGAGTCCTAAAGGCTTCAGGCTGGCCAAGATCTTAGATAACATCATCAACAAGAGGGAGGACAAGCATATCCTTATCTATAAGAAAGTGAAGTTGGAACTGATGGGAGCTATGGAGGAACAAAAATAAAAATTAACATGTTGTAATTTATGTTTAAGGGTTTTTGTAATCTATGAATAATAATGATCCTTATTATCACTATATGTCAAGTATTTACTTAACTCAGTTTGTAAGAAAAAGTTGTTTTACTTACTTACATTGAAAAACACTTAGTTTTTTTTATATCAAAATAAGGGGAGATTTTCGGGCCAATTTAGCGCCCAATGATCTTCGTCTAGGATTTGAATAGAAAATACCATAAGTATAATTGAAGTCCCTAAATGTAAGTAAACATTCTAAGAGTCATCTTGAGAGTCTAACGAAAGACTCACCACTTCCTGAGGCAATACTAAGTTTGTGAAGTCCTTGAACAACGAAGAAGATGATGAAGTCAGTTAGTGATAACAATAAATCAGTGAGTCCTCTTTGATCTTCTTAACAAACCAAGACATCTGGACTTATTTAAGTCCCTCAAACAAATATGCGGGTACTTTGTTGATGTAAAAAGTGAAAGCTACTTATCAAAGAAAGTTAACAAAGTACAAGAGTTAGTATAAAAAACCGTGAATAGTTGTGAGGACTATTCCTTACAGCAAGGTTGGCCGTGTCCAAGAATAAAAACATTTATTGCAGTTAGGTACCGGTGTACTTTCCTAGTTAGATATTTGACACATCGCTTTAATCCCATAGGTATCCACCTTGAATCTGCCTATATAAAGGAATGTTGTAAAAGAGTAAATATCATCTCATACAATAAATGTGTTAGCATTTACGGGAGCATTTAATCCTTGTAGAACTGAGTCGCTGAACTTACTCCGGTTGTTAGCATGGTTCTTACTTCAAGTTTATGTTTAAGAAAGTTAGGAGATCGCCTTACACTTTGTTATTCAACTTTTATTGTAATTCCGCAAACAATCATAGTAAATTCTTTGATTTATTCCAATAAGAATTTAAACTTGAAAAAGTTTCTTGTGTTATTTTGTTTCATGCACGGATCTGAGCAGGTGCGGGATGTGCAATGGCACAGGGCCTCCAATTTTTAGGGGGCCCAAATTCTAAAACATAGGTATAAGTAAAGAAAATTATGGAGCATGTAATCCTGTTAATATGCGATTTTATATGGAATATAAGAGAATTCTTTCAACAAAAGAAAAAGGATGTCAACATGCGTGTTAATGGAGAAAAAAATAGGATGTGGGTTTTGTTGGGGAAGATAACCCAAAGCCAAAGGTGTTACAGATGTTTGTGGGGCCCAACTTCTAATTTGTTTTTTTTCCCATTATTGTTTACAAGTTTTAATTCAACTCCTATCTTTATCATTTTTCATTTTAGCCTCAATCTTTGTTTGCTGATTATCTTTTATGAGAAAGTTAAAATCAATGTCATGTTCCACGACATACCTTATTTTTAGTTTGAGATAAGTATTTTAGATACAATATATTTGTGAAACTATTATTACGAGGCATCTTACATCATAAACATGTTAAAATAACCTGGATCTTTTGGATTGTGGTGAAGTGTTTTAAAGCTCTATGATTATGCAAAATAATAATAATAATAATAATAATAATAATAATAATAATAATAATAATAATAATAATAATAATAATAATAATAATAATAATAATAATAATTAATAATAATAATAAATAAATAAATTAATTAATTAATAAATTAAAAAAAAAATACTCTACTAGAAAAAGATTAAGAAGTTGTTATTTGATCGAGATAAAAAACAAATGCATAATGAAACTATTGTTTGATAATTTTACGGATATTTAAACTTTTGGAGTTAAAGGGCCCCATTTTAGAATTACGGCACAGGGCCCTCAAATTCCACAGGACGGCCCCTTTTTTTTAAACAGTTTTTAGTATACTTGTTATTAATTCGTTTAAACATACATCAAGTTTACATGGGTGAAATGATTTAACTTGGTAATTAGGTTATCATCATTTCAAAGGGAACAACAATATGAGTATGGGCCATATAGACATCCCAGTTGACGTTATTCATGACACATGTAAAAATTGCGTGGTAGATTGACAAAATCAGACTAAAAAACTTAACTGGTGGTAACAGTGAATATGCAGGTCAGTGAAAATAAAGTCGCCTATGAATCCCCCTTGCATCAAATGGTCAAGTAGCAAGCAATAATGACCATGACCTGTATTAAATTAGATGAATACAACACCACTTAGGTTATCTCCCCATGGGAGCTAGTTAAGCATATTATATTGAATCCCATTGTAAAATGTCAATATCTTCCAAACAAGAAACTGAATTAGGCAAAAGACCTATTTGCTTTTAGGTGACCATAACCAATTCCTTGAGTTATACAACCAGCAGCAAATAATATGCAACACATTATAGTCTTGGGCCAATTCATATGGAAACAAAAGCTACAAATAACTAGTTTTATGTGGATTGATCAAAATGACAAATAACCAATCTTAGATGTCGCATTTTCAACTTTTTTAATTACAACATGTCATTTTATCAGCACAACCACCGTCACATACAACTCACTTGACGTGTCTCTTTCCTTTAATGCATGTGTTCGGAACCTGAAATGCTCGTTGGATAAGCTTAGTACCTCTTGAGTTCAACTTCGATACAAACTTATAAAATCTTATTCAAAAAAGATGAAACCATAACAAAACATTAAGAACTTGTACGGAGTGCAGTGCTTGGTTGAGGGTTTTAGAAGGTAAAGAAAAGTAATTATGATGAAAACTGAAAAGTGTTGCTTGGTTTCATATAATGCATTGCTTAATTCCTTAAAAGTGGGTAATACTCCATTACTCGCTAAATTTGGGGTATTGAAAATTGATTACCCTACTTTTACTTTACTTTCTTTTAGTAAATTGGGGCTATTGAAAATTGATTATCCTACTTGCATCTTTTTTTCCCGTGATCGCACTCCTCTTAAATTCAAGTTATTTCTAAATATTAATCTGTAACATAAAATGACCATATTTTAATTAATGAGGGACAAATTTCTGATCGCATGTTTACTTAAATGTTTAAAATACAAATAGTAATTTTTATTTTTCTAACATAGATAAATCTACATAATTTAAATATCTACTATTCTGTGAAACTGTTAATATATGTATTACAGTACTACATATATTAATTTCAAAACCACAATCATGCAAATTTTCTTGTTCGTTGATACAATGTTAACCCACCAAGTGCTAATCATTTTTTACTATGAAAGGAAATAACTTAATTTCTAAAGAGTAATCAAGTGAATGAAACAAACCGATTTTTATGCATTGAAAACGTGCTTGTATTTCTTTTGAGTTGGAATTGGAGAACTCAACAGTCATGGTATAGATGCTATAACCTCTACATTGTACGTATGAAGGAACACATCAAAGCCATCACAACCAACATCAGTTCCAAAATTGCATTCCCCTTATATGATTCACATTATATAATTTGAGACCTTGATTAAATTTCATGTGGAGGTTTTTGGAACAAACCTGCTGTTTGGGCTTAAGGAATAAAAAAGAGACATCATATGGATATGATGGTCTCTCAGAAATTTATCAGAACTTATATGTATCATGTATGTAGGCCTAACGGCTAAGAAGGATTGGTATCGATATTTAATGTAGACCTTTTGATGTTTAGGGCATAAAGTGCTACATACGGCTACTACTAAAATTTAACGTCACTTTAACTTGATTTGAGAGTGACCAAACATGTATATCATAAAAAAAGAGTTCAAAAATCATACCTGAAAATACATAACAGAGTCACACGCTGGCAAAAGACAGGATGAACTGAAAGGTTTTAGAAGGGCTAACTGATCCCAAATAATAGAGAGTATGAAGAGTTTTTAAAACGAATTTGTATTGTGCAGCCTTTCCAAATAAGTCAATCACTATGAATGAATCATCTTCTTTTTCTCTCAAAACAACACACCAAACACACTTAAGAATCTCACACTTTTCGGGAAATGGCATCATAATGTCGTCAATATTAATAAGATATTTCAACACCCATTCAGAGCACCCATTCCTCATCTCGTATATATTCAACTGTCGGGAAACACCATCATATCCACAAAGAAGCAAACAACCACGAGAATCAAACAACTTGCACTCATAATAACTCTTCCCATCCAAGAGTATAATTTGCATGGTTGTTAAAAGTGTATGGTCTATACTATCTAACTTAAAATGGAATGTCTGCTGATTAGCACCATTTACCCAATGAATAGAATGATTCAAATATATTCCATATTCAAAATATACAAAACTTAGGAGAGGAAAGTGATCACTACAAACACTCCACCTGCATGTTTCCGAAGAGTATATATGTAGTTGAATGGAAGAAGCAATTAGTTCAGCATACACAACCTTGTAGTGAGGTGATTTGGTAGGATCAAAGGCCATTCTTATAGCATCACCATCATGATATAAATTCGAATGTACATTTGGGAGTGGTGGAAGCGTTTTAAACAAGTTCACGGATGGATTGTATACGTAATACTCTCATACTGAAGTTTTTTACAACACAAAAGCAAACCANACAAGTCAACAGTCAACACGCTCATTTAGAAGACTTAACTAACATAAGAACGGGTCGAAAGTAATCCAAAGTGTAATTAATGCATAAAACATATATACTACAGAGCTGACATTAGAAAGAAGTTGGCATATTATCCTAATAATATTCCATTTGATATTTAAGCACATTATTTAAAATTCATCAAAGCCGATGATAGGTTTTTGCCCGCTGCACAAATAATACCTGTTTTGACCGGTCAGAAAACTTATCCTGTACGAAACTTGCGTGTAATACAATTAACACTTCAATATCATCCAAACAAGAAAGTTGGTCAGGCAAATGACCTATCAACAAACCATCACACACATTTGTAAATTTGACCACGTCCTTTATGGAGATGGACTTTAATTCCAATTCCATCAAAATTCCACAAGCCAAACGCTCCATTAGGGGTTGTACAATTACAAAGAGCTAAATTTACAAGCAAAGTGCTACATTTAAGACAAGAAGATTATTATAGTAAAAAGAAGCCGAATAATGCTATCACATGTTAAATATAAACAAGCCAAAAAAGCCATAACGAGAAATAACTTGTCAATTATGTAGGATCCGATCGAATCGAGATATAAAAACTAATACAAGCCAATTGGAGAATTTTCTTAGTTACAAAATCTCATAATATTTTGTTCATCTTAACCGTACCATCGTCAATTACTAGTGCTATTTAACAAAATTAAATAGATGTCATGTCTATTAGATTAGGATAATCCCCATGCCTTTCATTAATCAATAACATAATGTATATATACAAAATATGATGAGCCAAGTAAACCAATAATGGGCTAGGCCCACACTCGTAAATCTGCTACACATAATACTTCCCCGCAATTTGAGCGGGGGGCCTTCGAACGTTCAAGCTGGAGCAAAAATCAAGAAACAAAGTAGTCGGGAGGCCCATAGTAGAGATATCCGCATACTGGAATCGCGAAGGGACATGAAACACGAACCTGTCCCAAAGTAACAAAGTTACATACAAAGTGAATGTCAATCTCAATGTGTCTCACACGTTGATGCTGAACCGGATTAGCAGACTTATAAACAACACTAACATTATCACAATAGACTAAAGTAGCAATAAATAGAGGAGTATGTAGCTCACGTAGTAAGCTGCGAACCCAAGCAGTCTCAGTGACTAGATTAGCAACACCGCGATATTCTACCTCAGCACTAGATCGAGACAAGGTAACATGTCTCTTTGCAGACCATGACAGGAGATTGTCCCCACGAAACACACAATACCCGGAAGTATACCATCAAGTAAGGGGCAGCCAGCCCAATCAACTTCGGGATAGGTAGTAAGCTGAGCAATAGAGGACACATGAAGCTGGAGTCCAATAGTACCACGAACATAGCACAAAATGCGCTTCAGAGCAGTAAAGTGTGGAACACGAGGGTCATGCATAGAAAGGTAGATCTACTGAACAACATATGATAAATCCGGGCATGTAAAGGTAAGATACTGAAGAGCACTACCAAGAGTGCGATATAAAGTTAGGTCACTAACAAGTTCACCATCAGAACCAAGCTTGGACTTAGTGTCAGTAGGAGTCCAGCACGGGTTAAAAGTCTTCATATGAGCTCGCTTAAGAATTTCCTTTGCAAATATCGACTGTGACAAAAGCATGCCAGAAGCCGATCGTTGAGCAGAAATGCAAAGGAAATAGTTGAAAGAGCCAAGATCTGTCATAAAAAACTCACTGTGAAGTAATGCAATAATTCGTTGTAAGAGCTACAGAAGAAGCAGTAAGTATAACATCATCTACATATAACAAAAGTTAAACAATGTCAGAGCCACGAGAAAAACAAACAATGACATATCGGTTTTTTTGTGCTGAAAACTGATCTGTGTAACAAAGGTAGCAAAGCGCTGAAACCATGCATGGGGGGCCCATTTAAGCCCATATAATGACCTCTGCAAATGACAAACATAATCACGATGACTAGAATCAACAAACCCAGGCGACTTATGCAGATATACTGTCTCTGGTAAGTGACTACGAAGAAAGACATTCTTTACGTCAAGCTGATGAATAGGACAGTCCCGCGATACACAAGACTTAAGACTGTACGAATGGTAGTTAACTTAATCATCAGACTAAAAGTCTCATCACAGTCAATCCCTTGCTGCTGACTGCGGCCATTGGCAACTAATCGAGCTTTGTACCTGCTTAGCGAACCATCGACATTAAACTTATGCCTGAAAAGCTACATAGAGTGAAGAACATTCACGTTATGGGGACGTGGTACCAAAGCCATGTTGTGTTATCCCGCAAAGAATCCTTGTTAAATTCCTTGGTTCATTCAAATAACAAGTTTTTGCGTTATTTTGTTTAAAATGGTTTACGTATTCTCGCTTTAAAATTGGATTAAATATCACATATGTTTGCATGGTAAGTGATCTAGCTTAGTTTTTAAGTTATAATCACTTAATTGGAAACAACAATGGTACACTCGACTTGACCCGCTAATATGTAGAATTTATTAACCTTTTTGATCCTTTACTTAACCTGCCTCACCAACCTGACCTATACGTGAATTTTACCAGTTTTTCCCAATGACACGCCCATTTTGCCGCCTTCGCATTTCTATATGTTACAACGACATTCTCAACCTCTGCTTTATCGGAGGCCGGAAAGTTATTTGTACTGAAAATGTGTTTTAGATACACATACAAGACAACAAATTTCTGCTATAAATGCCGAATGAGTTCAAACGTTGACTAAAGCTCATTTCAATATTTAAATGCCCAAAGTTGTAACCTGAATGTGAGAACTGAGAAGGTGTGCTTTAAAGTGGATGTTACTTATTCACATCAAACTTTTACATTTAGTTGCTGCTTGAAAATTGGTAAATGTATTACATGCCAAAAGTTCTTTATAGATCCAACTTTTACCATAGAACCAATCAAGCAATCTTAGCCACTCATTTTTTTTATCAAAATAAAAAAATAAACTTCCACCCTTTTTTTAAAACTTAAATATTTCGCAAACCGTAAATCGTCAAGCTACAAAAAAAAATACCATCGCGACGAGAATTAAATTATCTTTCTATAGACATGCATTGTTATATACTTTCGACGAATTTTTTTTCGACGAACTTTATTTTTTTCGCCCAGAAAAATCATATATGATTCGTAAGAATCATATATGATTTGATTTTAACAAATCATATATGATTCTTACGAATCATATATGATTCGTAAGAATCGAATCATATATGATTTTTTATGAATCATATATGATTCTTTCTGGGCGGAAATTAAAAAAAAAAAAAGAAGTTCGTCGAAAAAAAAATTCGTCGAAAGTATATGACAATGCATATCTATAGAAAGATCATTTAATTCTCGTCGCGATGGTATTTTTTTGTAGCTTGAAGATTTACCGTTTGCAAGATATGTTGTTTTGAAAAAAAAAATGTGAAAAATATAAATGGGTGGCTATAATTGGTTGATAGGTTCTATGGCATGTATGGGTTCTTCATGGATCTCAACTCTGTATTACATTGCTCACGGATGCAAAATAAGTTTGAATAAGTTGGTATACCATCAAATGTGAGAGGGCCAAAATAAATTTGAATTGACTAAAGCTCATTTCAATATTTAAACACAAACTTGTAATAAGAAAAGTTCAAAGTTTGCCGTCAACTTTTATATTATTAAAAAAATAACTTTCACTCTTTTTGATGAGAATTTTTTTTTCAAAGTTTTCACATGTTCGACACATGAAATTATGAAAAAACAATGAAAACAAATAACATTTTGTGTTATCTATACTACATATAAAGGAAAAAGAGTCAAAGTGGAAAAATAAAAAGTCAATATTGTTGAAATATTGAAATGTTGAAATCTTATTAAAGGAAATTATGAATGTAATTAATATTATTATTAAAACACCCCATTACTTAAAAGTACAATGATTTATTCACATTGTACAACCAAATTAAATACAACCAATTAAAACACAAACCGGGTTGACCCGGGACGCTTCAAATCCGACGGGTTGAGCCGGTTTAATTTGACCCATTTTCGACCCAACCTAGAAAGTTGACCCGATTTAAATCGACCTATTTTTCAACCGGTTCGGTTCAACCGGTTGAACCACCCGGGTCGAACCGGGTTTCAAAACATTATCCATTACTTAAAAGTACAATAATTTATTCACATTGTACAGCCAATTAAAAACATATCTATCAAATTAAATACAATCAATTAAAACAAAAACCGGGTTGACCCGGGACACTTCAAACCCGGACGGGTTGAACCAGTTTAATTTGAACCGTTTTCGACCCAACCTAGCAAGTTGACCCGGTTTAAATCGATCCATTTTTTGCTTGGAACGGTTCAACCGGTTGAACCACCCGGGTTGAACCAGGTTTCAAAACATTATGTTAAATTTCCAAATCTTCAAACTTTTATTGTTTTTCGTTTATAACCTATAAACTTTTTTTATCAATAAACTATGTGTCGCTATAAAATCCCGTTGCTATGCACGGGTACTCGTCTAGTAATATTAAAAGGCTTACGATTACTTTTTTATTTAGTTAATTCAAATATTATCTATCAATCTACTTACATGTATATCAATAAATAAATAAAATAAAAGAGTAAATTACACCGTTCGTCCTTATGGTTTGCGTTGACTGCAGCCGTTAGTCCCTTGACTAAAAAAAGTGCACCGTTCGACCTTAAGTGGCAAACGTTATGCGCCGTTTGTCCCTCCCTCTAACGGAGCTCTCTAACGCTTGTTAAATGAGTCCAAATGAGGGTATTTTTGTCTTTTCCCTTAATTTTTAACTTCATCTTTTTTCCTTTATTACCAACACCACATCTCTTATATTCTATCTTTATCACCACCTACCACCATCGTCTTATTTCTAAAATACATAAAACCATCAAAACACTATTAATCATTCACCATGACACACATATTCATCTTGACCATAAAAAAACAAAATCACTTCCAATAACATATACATCAAAAATAACAAAATATATATCAAAACAAAGTCACTTCCATCATCATCATCATCATCATCATCATCTTGGCACCACCACTGATGGCCATCTCGTCATCGCCATCAAACCCACACTACTGTGATCCTTATGATATCGATGTGTTCACTGTGATCCCAATTGAAATTATGCAAAACATAATTTAAAAAGTATTTTAGTTATCTGATTTGGAAGAAAATTTATTATTATCTCCATTTAGCTGATGAAGATGGTGGCTGTGGTGGTTAATGGTGGTGGTGGGTCTTGATTTTGTGGTTAGTGATGTAACGGCGTCGTTGTCTGCTTGGCCCTGTTATGTGTCTAAAAGTGAATCAACTTGTACTGGTTCTTCTTACCTCGTCAAGTCGGAGCAACGATTGAACCCAACAAAAAAAGTGAACCCACTGCTACACCATTTTTCTTGTTGCATATAAAACTATTTATCATAACATCATGTTATATCTATTATTTTTGAGGGTGTTTGGATTGCTCAGTTAAAGCATTTGCGTCTTTTTATAGATAATTTCGGACTTTAGTTGTGGGATTTAGATATGGATTTGATAATGGTTTGGATTGGATTTGTTATGAATTTTTATTGTGATTAGTGTTTTTGGATATGGAGATGGGGTGTTGGTGTTCGTGGTTTTTGATTTGGCCGGAATATTGGTATATGGAAGAAGATGAGTGATGATAGGTCGGGTGAGTTTGGATCTGAGCTGCTGTTGTACCTGCGTGTTTGTGGATTTGAGAGTGGGTCGGGTGAGTAGACCTACATACACAATCTAATTGAAAAGTCTAATGTACTTAATATGTGTCATAATAAGTAAGATATCATTTGTTGGATTGATAATCTGAATCTGTTATGAATGATATGTGAAAGATTTTTTTTTTTTTTTTTTTTTTTTTTTTTTTTTTTTTTTTTTGAAATCTGAATCTGTTATGAATTTTTAGCTGGATAAGTAGTGGTTGACTTTGAAGGATGGAGGTTGTGTAAGTGATGATAAATGGAGAAGATGGATTAAAGAGAGAAAGAGTAAAAAGACTAAAATACCCTCACATGGGTACCACATGGGGGGATTTAACGAGCGTTAGTGGGCCCTGTTATGGGGAGGGACAAACGGCGCACAACGTTTGCCACTTAAGGTCGAATGGTGCACTTTTTTTGGTCAAGGGACTAACGGCTGCAGTCAACGCAAACCATAAGGACGAACGGTGTAAGATAATCCGGTTTCCTTTGTCTATGTTTGAGTCCTACATAAATTCTAACTCTCTCCTCTTATCAACAACACATGTGTGAGATAATCCGATATGTTAAACGATTATTGAAATATTTATGGGGGAATTTTATATTTTCATTTTTACCAACATACGGAGTATATATGTATATCACAACTCTGTTAGTCGACACATATTTGTTATTGGATTTGTATTTAGGCTCAAGCTCTTTGTAGTCTATATTATGTACCGAAATACTGATTCTAATGCATTGACAATTCACATCTCTTATGGTATCATAGCCTATCCTCCCAAACTACCTATCCTTAAACCCTAATATTTTTCTTTCTTTTTGTTTTCTGCCGATCCAATTTAATTTCTACCTCTCTAACCCTAAGTATTTGTTCACTGGTTAACACTTATTCACAGTCAAATATTCTTTGGTTAATACTTTGTTCCACAGTCAGACAGTCGGCGTATACACTTTTTTACTTTGTTCTATCTACACAGTTGACGCATACTCACCAGTGTACAGGGATTTACCCTTTTACATGGAGTCCATTTCTAGAATTGCATCAGAACTTCCTCTGCTGTCGAAGGGGGTAGTTACTGGAGACAAACAGCTCCCTTCATCCGTTCATGCAGTCGTGTTCAACGACGATCTTTTGCTCGAAATATTACTCAGGTTACCTGTTATCTTACTCTCTCGGTTTAGATATGTATCTAAACGCTGGTTATCGCTTATCATAGACCCTCGTTTCACTGTTCGTGGGATCCAAAACAATAACCTATATCCCCCTTCTGCTCAACTTTTGTGGCGATATAAAGCATGTTTTGGATATGATTTCCTGCCGTTAGATTCAAGAATTCTGTCAAGCGGATCTCACTTTCAAACTATCTCCAAGTTTGGTTCTGTAACTACGAAGTTTAAAATTTTGCAGTCTTGCAATGGTTTACTTTTATGCAGTAGCTCTCATGATAACTTATACTATTATGTATACAATCCATCCATTCATCTCTTTACGATGCTTCCACATATTCCTCATTTGATGTTGCATACAACTTCTGAGTGTATTAAATTGGCTTTTGATCCTACAAAATCACCTCACTATAAATTCATTCATGCTAGATGCATATTTGGTGATGATTACATTCAAATACAAACTTACTTCTCAGGAACACACAATTGGATTATTTCAGGTGGTATGTTTCGCTATAAAGATTTTGAATGTTTTCACAATGGAATATATTGGAATGGTGCCATTCATTGGCTAGAACGTATGGATACTTTGCATTCCAAGTTAGATATCGTAGACCATCCGGTTTTAACAACCATGTTGTTAAAACTTCCTTTAACCTCTAATAGGATGGTGCATTGTAATGTCAAGCTGTTTGAGTCTTGTGGTTGTTTGCTTCTTCTTTATTGGGACAACACTCAACCTCGACAGATGAATATCTACGAGATGAGGAATGGGCATTCTGAATGGTCTGTGAAATACTTTGTTAATCTTAATGACATATTGAAGCTATTTCCTAAAACCTGGAGTATTTGTCCCACTGTTTGTTGTATTGCTTTGGGAGAAATAGAAGAGGATTCTTTTATAGTGATGCAGTTATTTGGAAAGCTTGTACAATACAAAATTGTGTTAAAGACTGTTCACACACTCTGTGATTTGGGATCAGTTAGCCTTCATGAACGCTTAACGGTCATGGCATCTTTTACTAGTGTATGATTCTACTTTCTATTCAGGTATGATTTTGGTATGTTGTATTGTTTTTTTACCAAGTGCTTAGTGTTGATATTAAATTTCATTAACAAATGTGTAGGAATGTTTGGATACACTATACTTGCTACTGTTATAATTCAATACAAATCCATTTTGAAGGTACTAAAAGCAAGGTGTATGGTGGCTGAGCTGTTTCGCCGCCTCAACATTTCACTTTTCACATTCGCACACCAAAATATACACTTACTAATAACTCAAGCCATTTTACCCATTTTAGGACACGCCATACCCATTAAAAANCTACCCTTGATCATGCATGGTTGGCTTAAGCCATTTATGTCCACATGGGAATGGCGCCTCTTTGGTGTGTTACCATGCTCCATGCTCTGAGGTCACCTCTATATCTACCATGGACAGAGGAGTATGCTTACCTAATAATTTTCAGAATCAATATAGAATAACGGTTGTAAGTTAGTAGTATCATGCTATGTTGTCATTTGTAATGCAATAAGCCCATAAGTTGGTACATTACCTATGACTTTTAGTTGTATAAATGGAGGAGAAGGGGGGGGGTTCTACGATGTGAATACCGTACGATCTGCGGCAAGATAGTTGACTTTCTCTATTTCAACTCAAACCAAAGGTATTGTTTTGTTTGATTCACTAGATCACTGATCATTCCGAGTCTCTGAGCATTAAAAATGTTACCCTTTTTTAGTAAAATTGAGCAGCTTATGTTTAAGGAAAAACTAGTAATTGTGAAGAACCTGCAAGCTCTTTGTGTTCTTTACTGTTGATGTTTTTTGAACTCACTAAGCTTATTGATCAGCATGAATTTCAGGTACTGAACATTTTGGTATGGCAATAGAGGAAAAAGACGTGGCTCTTTGGAAATTTGGCAAATATTACTCTAGTAAGTGAGTTAGGTTATAATGCAAAAAGGTTTATGAGAAGCTTACTTAGAGAGAACTAGTGGACCCATATTTGCATGCATATGTTGTGATTGTTTACTTGAGTTTAGTCTTATTTGTTTTGTGCCATGCTCCAAGAATTTTCATGCGTTAGTTAGTTTAATCTTTTAAGTTTAGTTCCGGATAAATTGTGGTTAGTCCATTGTATTTCTTTTTCTTTTGGGTCTCATCCTTCTCTTAATTTTCTTGATTAATTGGGATGAGATGTCTTGTATTTGTATTTGGTTTTTTTGTGGGTTTTATATAATTGTTGCCTTTCTAAAAAAAAAAGAACTAGTGATTATATCTCATTTTGGTTTGTCTACAATTAATAAATTATTTTTCGTTTTGGTTTTTTTATTACTATAATAGTCTTGTTTACCTCATATCGTTCGTTTGAATCATGATATGTTCGTTCTATACATGTTAAATGTGTCCATTTCTTATTGTTAAATGGGCATGCGTGGCTTGTGTGGTTTTGATAGAATTGGGATTAAAATGCATTACACCAAGTGTTTTTGGTATCCCTTCTTCATGGACCAGGACTCGCTATACGACCAATTGATATAAATTGTTGTAACGGTGACTATATTGTCACTGACCTCCATATTTGGTCGTAACGAATGGACCTTTTATCAGGTTTCAAAACCCATCCTTTGAGTGCGGAAGTAAGTCACATTGGTGCTTGGTAGTTTGTGATATTCATTATCTTAATTCTTAATCTTAATTACTTGTCTTTGCTATTCTTGAATTTTAAAAGAGTAAAGTGATTTGCCTTTGCCTATTATACTCTTGATTAAATTTGGTAATAACATCCACATTAAATTTATATTGTTTAATCCTCAAACGTTTATCATTTTTCGTTTATAACCCAACAACTATTTTTTTGCAATGACTACAAATTGAACTCGTAAGTGTTGCATCAAGAGTGACACTAGAACCACAAGTTTACAAGTATAATTATTAGCCGCTATATGTCGTCGGTTTACAAGAGTATTCGTCTAGTAAAACATGAATAAAAACTCTTAATCTCTTAAACTTCTTAATTTTTGTTTTATACATATTCGTATTCAACCACTTGGAAAACTATTCAAAACTTTAAAAACAAGTATAGGAGTACACTTTTATTCTTAACAACAAAATGATAATGTTATTATAGTAATAAGAATTCGTAGCGTCATCTTCGGAATTTTTTTGACAAAACAATCTTAGTGGAAAAAAATTACGACCAATAGGATGCTCGATTTTGACACATAGGCGCGAGAACTCGAGGCAATATATGTGGTCGCACTAAAACAGTCGAAAATTGAATTGAATTTTAGTCAAACTTCCTAATAAATTCTGGTGGAGAATTTGATTGAGGAAAAGAAACAGCATAAAAAGTACTATGTGTCAACATTTATGAAAATGAAAAACTTAAAAAAAGAGGAGGTAATTAATAACACATTAGTCTGCTTGAATTTTAAAATATCATTCATATAGACGGTTAAGTGGTAAAATTATCAAATCTCCATGGTTTTTTGATAACTTTAGATAGATCGAACAAATAACTCTTACACTTTTATACTTCCTACACTTTATATATATGAACTTTGTTTACAATTACATGAGTATTAGTATTGGTTTGGACTTCTAATCGCGATTAAACTTACAAAATTTTGAATAAATGCTACGAATGTCGATGTTTTTAATATACTTAAGATACTTTTAAATATAAATACTTGAGTTTTAAACTTTTATCCTATTAAAATATCTTTTTNTTATGTTTAAGGAAAAACTAGTAATTGTGAAGAACCTGCAAGCTCTTTATGTTCTTTACTGTTGATGTTTTTTGAACTCACTAAGCTTATTGATCAGCATGAATTTCAGGTACTGAACATTTTGGTATGGCAATAGAGGAAAAAGACGTGGCTCTTTGGAAATTTGGCAAATATTACTCTAGTAAGTGAGTTAGGTTATAATGCAAAAAGGTTTATGAGAAGCTTACTTAGAGAGAACTAGTGGACCCATATTTGCATGCATATGTTGTGATTGTTTACTTGAGTTTAGTCTTATTTGTTTTGTGCCATGCTCCAAAAATTTTCATGCGTTAGTTAGTTTAATCTTTTAAGTTTAGTTCCGGATAAATTGTGGTTAGTCCATTGTATTTCTTTTTCTTTTAGGTCTCATCCTCCTCTTAATTTTCTTGATTAATTGGGATGAGATGTCTTGTATTTGTATTTGGTTTTTTTGTGGGTTTTATATAATTGTTGCCTTTCTAAAAAAAGAGAAGTAGTGATTATATCTCATTTTGGTTTGTCTACAATTAACAAATTATTCTTCATTTTGGTTTTTTTATCACTATAATAGTCTTGTTTACCTCATATCGTTCGTTTGAATCATGATATGTTCGTTCTATACATGTTAAATGTGTCCATTTGTTATTGTTAAACGGGCATGCGTGGCTTGTGGGGTTTTGATAGAATTGGGATTAAAATGCATTCCACCAAGTGTTTTTGGTATCCCTTCTTCATGGACCCGGACTCGCTATACGACCAATTGATGTAAATTGTTGTAACGGTGACTATATTGTCACTGACCTCCATATTTGGTCGTAACGAATGGACCTTTTATCAGGTTTCAAAACCCATCCTTTGAGTGCGGAAGTAAGTCACATTGGTGCTTGGTAGTTTGTGATATTCATTATCTTAATTCTTAATCTTAATCACTTGTCTTTGCTATTCTTGAATTTTAAAAAAGTAAAGTGATTTGCCTTTGCGTATTATACTCTTGATTAAATTTGGTAATAACATCCACATTAAAGTTATATTGTTTAATCCTCAAACGTTTATCATTTTTCGTTTATAACCCAACAACTATTTTTTTGCAATGACTACAAATTGAACTCATAAGTGTTGCATCAAGAGTGACATTAGAACCACAAGTTTACAAGTATAATTATTAGCCGCTATATGTCGTCAGTTTACAAGAGTATTCGTCTAGTAAAACATGAATAAAAACTCTTAATCTCTTAAACTTCTTAATTTTTGTTTTATACCTATTCTACCCTTGAAAACTATCAAAACTTTAAAACAATTATAGGATACACTTTTTTCTTAACAACAAAATGATAATTTAATAAAAGCCTAATAAGAAATTAGGCAAATTATACAAAGGTGGAGACCACAAGTCTCGGATTGTTAAACCACTCGATCAAGTTGAACGAGCACTTTTTTTTTGTCTACTAGGGATCCAATTGAAAGACAATTGCTTTACATCATTCAAAAGTAAAAATTCCTAGGCTTAGACGGAGAAAAACACATCTCATTTCTGAATTTCCAATGGCATTAGATAGTTGTTTGAATCGAGACATCTAAAAGGAAGAATACCTTTGATTGGAGAGGCATGGTGAAGACAGCCTAGAGAATGTCCTCTACGGTGTCCATCGGCGGTGTAGTAAGCTCCAACCAATTGAAAACTGCTTCCCAAAGACAAGAAGCTACCTCACAAGCTCCAAACAGGTGGAGTTATCCCCCGAGGATCAAGGTTGAGGCGAGTTGGAAGCCGGTTTTCATCGATCCTCCAAGATAAAATGTTTACCTTAATTGGGACAAACTTATTCCATATGGAGGTAGGGGCGTGCCCCTCATCTTGGAAGTTTGAGATGTAGTTTCGCATACCACTATCATTTGGAGCTTTAGTCCAATGGTAAGGGTGTTTGGGCCCAAGTCAATAGACCCGGGTTCAAACCTCTTCCTTGGAACTAAAGGCCATTTGACACCATCCCCCCACCGCAAATGCTCAGATTGACTGGTCAGCGAGGGGCCTCTTGTAGAAAATGGCCAGGGTTCTTAGCCCACCTCCTGATAAGTACAGTCACTCGAACAGGTGCTTATTGCCTGGGTCAGGTCCTTGGGGGAGGGTCCGGTTGGCATCCTTAGGATGCATGGGACCAGCGTGATGCCACCGATCTTCACCTTTGTAGTTTCGCATACCACTAACAGTGAAGACCCTTTTGTTGTCCATGACGCATGACCAGAAGCCGGGCCATCAGTTAGATGAAAATGTGTTGTAAGCTCTTCAATTCCTGTAAGTTGAGTGGATTCAGGCCACTACGAGGAGATCTTCTCCAATGCCATCGGTACGCAAGGCTTGAGGTATGGTCAAAAGAAGGGCAACGACCTCTAACTAAACATGATTTATATGTCTCAAGAGCATATAATCTTCCTAAGGCGAATTCTAAAAGGGAATCACCAATCCATAAATCATTCCAGAATGATGTAAGTTCCCCCCATTAACTGATATTTTGAAAATTGTGTCCATATTGATGTTCAAGCGAAGAAAATCCTTTTTTAGTCTTGCTATGTGAAACCAAGGTCCGGTTTTGACTTTCATGGCTTTGAAGTCAGTCAACCCTCTTTCATCGCCATGGAAGGATTTAATCACAGACACCCAACGAGCATTCGGTTCATTGTAGAACCTCCACCATAGGGTTACAAATAGTTTAACACATTCAATACTTTCCAATATTATTGTTTACATGCATTTGCATGGAAAGGATTGCACAAATGTCACTAGCCACAAGATTAGTACACTGTTCTATTGGAAAGGATTGCACTAGCTGGTTAAAAAGTTCATCAGTGAGTGTGATACATGACAGAGACAAAAGCGTGAATTATCTGCATATCATGGGTACTTGCAGCCATTGTCAATTCCTGAAAAAGTGTGGAGTGAAGTTTCTATGGATTTTATTGTTGGTCTACCAAAGTCACAAGGGAAAACAGTCATATTTGTAGTGGTAGACAGGCTCGGCAAGTATGCACATTTTATGGAACTTAATCACTCATACACCGCAAATTATGTGGCACAAATGTTTTTGGATCATGTTTATAGGCTACATGGACTCTCAGATTCTATTGTCAGTGATAGAGATAATGTGTTCTTAAGCAATTTTAGGCAATCTCTTTTCAGAATACTCAAAGTGGACCTCAAAATGTCAACAACCTACTATCCCTAAACAGATGGTCAGACTGAAGTGGTGGATAAATGCTCGAAATGTTTTCTGAGATGCATGACTAGACAGAAGCCAAAGGAATGGGTTCAATGGTTGCCACTAGCTGTATTTTGGTATAACACTAACAAATACTCCTCAACTAATGTTACCCCATTTGAAGTGGTCTATGGCCAAACACTCCCATTATATACTTCCACTTACTTGGTGAAAAGTCATGTGGAAGTGGTTGATAGGCCTTTACAGGCCAGAGAAGCTGCTATTGAAATGCTTAAGTTCCACCTCAAAAGAGCCCAAGACAGAATAACAAACTATGTTGATGGGAATATGTCTAAAAGGGAGTTTGAAGTTAGAATGTGGGTGTACTTAAAGTTACAACCTCATAGACAGGTCACTGTCAGACATAGGCAGCAAAATAAGCTTTCAACAAAGTACTATGGCCTTTTTATGATTCTAGCAAAGATTGGAGCTCTGGCATACAAGTTACAATTGCCTAGCACTTCCAAACCCATCCTGTCTTTCATGTGTCACAACTTAAATTGTGTAAAGAGCACCAACAAAATGGGCATACTGCCACATTGTGGAGCTTAGGGATTGCTAGTAGTTGAACCAGAAGCCATTTTGGGTAGAAGAATAGCCAAGCTCAACAACAATCTGTTGTGTATGTCTTGATCAAATGGGCTAACCACTATGATGGCGATGCAACATGGAACTATATGATGACTTATGTCTTGATCAAATTATGGGCTAACCACTATGATGGCGATGCAACATGGAACTGTATGATGACTTAGTATTGATTCTTGAGGACAAGAATGTTCTTAAGGGGAGTAGATTGTCACAAAGTGAGCTCAAAAGCAAAAGTAAACAAGAAAAATCAGACTTTCCTTTTGGTATATAACAGAGCAAACTATTTGCAGGTGAGTTCATGAGACAAACGATTTGAAGATAATGATACGACGTTGAGGAAAGAACGATCAATCCCCCGTACTTACCACTATCCTATACTACATCGGCAGGTACACTGCCTGGTGGAATTGTAAGCCTCTTGAGATCCCTCGAGAGGTAAAACCTGTTGTAAGGTCACAAAACCACGCATCATATGGTTACGATATGGATATATGTATGGTGAATGTGGGTAGGTGCTTCTCTACTCCGTCACGTTTGGGAGGTCGCTCCTCCGTGCGGTATCGAGAGGTCTCCTCTCTCCGTATCCTTTGACAGGTGATTATGAATTATGTATGTATGTATGTATGTATGTATGTATGAGATCTGCAAGTACCTTGGCATGCCGGCTCGTGGCTTTCCTATGTTCATTTATCTATTCAAGTACCTTGTTTAGACGTTTCTTTGTTGATACGTACTCATTTCCTTTTCCGTATGATTATGTTTATGTTGATATATCTTCGATGCTTCGTTTCCTTTGACTTATGATATCGTTTCGTTTGATCGCTTATGCATTTGACAGATGACATCCCTTTTCAGCAGGAGCTTTTGACTCATTTTCTTATATTTATTTATGTTTCGTTTATTCGATATATATATATATATATATATATATATATATATATATATATATATATATATATATATATATATATATATATATATATATATATATATATATGTTCACTGAGCTTTCGTAGCTCAGCCGCATTTCCTTTTCCTGCGGCAGGTTTTAGGTTGGATGCTGGGTTGGGTGCAGAGTGCATAGGAGCGTTAGTGGACTACCCGATGATTAGAAGCCCATTTGCTTTGGACTTAGATTTTGATCCAGTTAGATTTTTTTGGTTTTTTTTTCCTTCATCTTGTATAGAGTTAGTATTTCTTTTGTACCCTTAGAATACCTTTGTAACTTTATGTTTATAAGTCTTCCGCTTACGTCGTATGCTTTGATATGTCACCATACTGTAGCGCTCCGGACCCATGCCGGGTTGGGGTGTTACATTCACAGCATCAATATCACATTTTATACCAGCAGATACCTTTGAACCAACATCAACATAGGTGTTTACTGGCTTTTTCCCTTTTTCCTGAGCCTTTAGATTCTCAATTTCATTAAGCAAAGATGTTATTTTATTATTTGTTTTGTCCCGATTAATTTTAATCGAGTCATACAACTCTTTGTAATGCTGTTTAACCTTTGAGTTTTCAGCTTGAAACCAGTCGTTTTCTTGTTGCAATCTATTGATGGTGTTTTGAAGATAAAAATTCTGAGAATCTAGTGGCATAGGTTTCTGGGAGCCAACCTCATCACCCTTGTTTGATTTCAATTGTGAAATCTGAGCTTTCAATCTTTGGATCTTGTTCAAGTGAGCTTGAATCCTTTGATCTCGGTTGCTTATTTCAAAAAAGCATCAAAATCAGGAGCATCCAAGGATGTCTTGACATTGGTAGTTTTCACTTTTTCTTCTAGGTGTTGATATTTTAATTGTAAATTAAGATTCTCAACTTCTAATTTTGAAAAGTGCCTGACCATGTTATCATGATCATCGTTTTGAATTTTCTTAAGCAACCTCAAATTCACCCCCTCAAGCTCACTAACACGATTCTTGACAGTGCAAAAAGCATTAGATATATCATTAAATTGAGAAGCAGTTAAAGCAGAATCAGTAGCAGTATAATAAACATTTTGAGCAATGCATTTGGCAATCAAATTGTCATTCATAATGAGAATGTTCTTGTTCTCAATCTCGCATTTTTTAAGTTCAATATCATTGAGCTCTACCACTTTTTCCATATCTTTGAAAGTTGTCCTAACTTCATCGATTTCAGTTTCCAGGGAATTTTTCAGACGGTTAAAATGTCTTTGAGGAGGTCGAAGAATGGAATGACCTCTGTAAGATAGCATCGTTTTGTTGTTCAAATCCCCTTTCCCCTTCAGTAATGCTCGTTGGTGTAATTCTCTTTTTACATGTCTTGTCAAAATCTTCAAATAATTTATGGAATACATACATGGCAATAAGAGTTTTACACTTAGTGGGAATACTTCTAGGGACTATATGCACAGGTGTATTGGGTGGATACACTGTTGTGGAAGGCACTATCTTTAGAGTTGGTATTTCACTTTTAAGTTTTTAGACCTTCCTTTTTTCAATGTCTAATGCCCAAAACACTTGTTCAGGTGTCAAATTAGTTTGAGGCTTAAACCTAGACTTGAATGTGGACAAAGTGGACTTATAGGTAGACTCAAAGTTCTCTTTGTCATAGTCATGTGGTTTAATTATGACACGCTTTGCTACACACTTAGGGTCATTCATTTTCTCAATCATCTTATCCCTAGTTGTTTCAGCACTTTCA
Source organism: Artemisia annua (assembly GCA_014162995.1). Taxonomy (NCBI): domain Eukaryota; kingdom Viridiplantae; phylum Streptophyta; class Magnoliopsida; order Asterales; family Asteraceae; genus Artemisia; species Artemisia annua. Next base: position 30,570 of record LBNU01005922.1, on the reverse strand, counting down.
AGGGTCTCATCAAACGATTCAACGCAGGGGGGGATCATGAAGTGGTTTGAGAAGTTCATTGCTATCATATATAGAAGTTTGGGCCTCTACTGCTTTCCTACAGTAGTTGGGCGAGGGATCTCCTATCATGTTCTCACTATGTTCATCACTAAACCTTCTGTGCTTAATGATCATGTTGAACGCTTGTTTGGATTGATCTAGACGGTACAATTTATCTTCAAGTTTGTTCTTCAATGTTTTAATTTTGGAAAAATCACTTAAGATTTGGTTTCCTTTTC